>JBBDHG010000040.1:3887500-4032500 GCA_037951165.1 Lophius americanus | reverse complement strand
ACAGTGGTGCAAACCACCAACTTTTTTGCTTTAGCTCTTTGAAAAAAATACTATGATTCTGACAAAAAAAACCCAGAAAACTCATTAAACTAGATTAATAATTAGGCCCTATTTCTCTAAACATTATTTAGGATAAATGTAATCAAATGGGCAACTTGCCACAGCTGCGGCTCCGGTGAAGTTGAGTCCTGTCCCGTTCTCTTGGCACCCGGCAGGGAAAAGTGAACTTTTTTCTGCCCTGTAGCCCACCTAAAGCCCCGTCCTTGTCGCCCCACTGAGCAGATGTGAATGAATCGGCTCTGATGGTTGGTTTTTAGTTTGCTGCAATATTTAAGCTTGGAGCCAGACGGCCTTTATTTGCCGGGCGACGTGTGGTGACGCGGGAGACAATAGGATCAACAGAGCCAGAGCAGGGATGTATGGGAGCAGGCCTCAGGCTCCCACACCAACATGGACACTGTAATGCCGGGGCACAGAGTCCACAGCTGAGCAATTCCACTCCACGCATGCATCTTCCTCACACATACAGTATATGTTGCATGTGGAAGCACACAGTAGATGAAATAACAACAGCAGCCGGTGTGCTTCCAGCTGCACTGCTCTGTCCGACATTTAGAGGCAGGTCAATGACAAGCCAGGGAAGAAAGAGATGTCATACTATGACCTTGTGCAACAACACTCCACAATGCAGTTCTGTGATTTAGTAACAGCGTCAGAAATCGTAATAAAAATGTTATATTTTTCACTGATAACACATACAAAAACACTTTCTATATTAAAACAACAAAAAAAAAAGGTAAAAAGTGATTAAATACACTTAAAACATTTTTTATTGACTTTTGGACACAATTAATTAAGCAGCTATGGAATCATTCCATCTTTACCACTGAAAATATAATAGTTTTATACATATATATATATATATATATATTAAATGAAGAACTAAAATAAAAAAGAAACTCTCCAATTTCTCCCAAAGATCACACCTCATATATATATAATCCGTTTTACTTGTGTTTTTGTTGTTTTTTTCAATAAGAAGATCTTAATAGCAAAAGTAAGAGAATAAATTGTCAACATAGCAACTAAAGATGAAATGTAACCTCTTATGCAAGCCCTAACTTTCTGTTTATTTCTTATTTGTCATATGAAATTCACCTTTTGTTGCATTTTGACATTTATCGTGACCTTTCAGTGATGTAAACAAGCATATGTTTTATTTATGGCAGTTTGTCCTAAAGAATGGAGTTTTTGCATGATATTATTTTAACGACTATCCAGCTTTGTAGTCTCATGTGAGCTTTCACAGAGTAGATAAGTGAGTCCACCTCTGCGTGGGTGACCTTGTGTGTGTATCATCATATCTGTGTCACTTAGCTGGAATGTGAAGAATGTGAAGCACCGACTGAAAGTACACACCGAAACGTCTCTATCAGGGAGGTTAGTCAAACTTTCTCGGCTCAGGCTAGAAAAACATTCAGCAGCCATCTTTGATCTCCCATTCACTCCACGGATGACTGAGCAGACGAGTCCAAAGAGGCGTGATTCTACTGCCCGAATATCCTGAATATCCAAATCTCAAGTCAATAATGCAATCATTATGGGAATATATGAGGGATGGAATTCGTCATACAATCAAAACCTGGAAAGAAAGTAAGCAGGGAATAGAATTCTTCTCGGATTCTGATGGTGTAGTTCTGATTCATGGCGGTGCGGAGCCACAGCTTCATGATGAGGCAGGAGGGAATGATGAACCCCAGCAGGACAATTGAAAAGACAATAGTCTTGTTTTTGTTTTCTGATTTCTGCATATAATCATGTAATAATAGTTTATAATAGGACACAATAGCTATAAATTAGCGTTACATCTGTATTTAGATTTGTTCCCTTTTGCATCTCCATTTCACTAAAATAAATGTTTCCTCACCTCAAGTTTATCACTTTCCATGAACTCACTTTTTTATCTTTGTGTTTTTATTAGTTGTGACAGAGAGAATAAAATCACTTTAAAAAAAACTGGTCACTCTCCATTTTGCACAATTGATGTAAGTTTTTTTTCAATTCAGGCTGACGGTATTGTTTTTACAGCTTACGAGTGATTACCAGCTGTAATCATCTATTTGATTAATATTATTTAGGCTGGGCGTTAAAATAAGATCAATAAAAGTAAATAATTTGCAAAAACTATTTTAAAGTAATGTTTTTAAGAAGGTTTGTTTTTTTGTCATTCTAAAACGCCCTGATCATGTTTCCCATTTAAAGAATGATTCTTTGAACGCGACTGTATTTTACTGAAACATTTTCTGAATGCATTACACATAATGAATAGTCCTTTTTTTCCATTTTTGGTTTGAGTGGTTCTAATATGAAAGAAATTGAAACTGAATAATAATATAGAAATGAAGCAAACTCCCCTTTTGGGTGTGTCTCTTTAGTTCTGAGGACAAACCAACGATGATCACGTTGGAAGAAAGATTAGATATTTTGTTTGAGCTGTTTTCTTCATTTTATAAGTTGTCTGTATAAAACAACAAATATTTTATTTGTCAATAAACTAGAATACATCTCATTGTTCTGAAATGAAGAACTTTGCAGTTGTGGAGGAACGACATCCTGCTGTATCAGCGATGGGATTTGTTGTTTTGTCTGGGCCAACATTTAATTCTATTGTAAACTGAAGTAGAACAGTAGGAAGGGATATTTAGATTAAACCTTTGTTTTGGTCTGTTATATAAACTGTATAAACTTTTTCCTCCACTGAACCCCTGGTGCACCAAATTGAAAGCGGAAAAAACAATTACATGTCCAGCTGAAGCGGACAGTTTGTTTTTAACATGACTCATTTCCCTTTACTCAAGATAATTTCAACATTTATTTTATATTCCCAGGGCCAAAGAAGTCCGATTCTAGTTCAGACTGATGAAAATATTAATATTAATTTCATACAGCATAGTCTATGTTTAATCTTATATTGATAATACATGTGATTAGCAGAAATTGTTCAAATACCGCTTTGTTACTCATTGATTAAGGTGAAAAACTTTTGAAACTGCATTTAGTCTATAATGGAGCATGAACTCGTTTCTCCTTCATGTTAAACAGGCAGAAAAACACACTTTCCTAGAAAATCTGTGATACATTGCTGTCATTAAATGAATAATTTCCAGAAATTGGTGTAATTTAACTCATTTTCTGGTTTAAATGAAAACATAAAAACAATGCAGTATATTTTGTAGAATACATAAACATCCTATTTTATTCATATTTCATATATTTGGACAATCTCATATTAGAGGCCACATGTAACATGCAGTATTTCATTTACCGGCTCATTCATCACTCCGTTTGGGTGTAACCCCTCTCTCCTCATCTTATCACAGCCAACCATCAACATCTCTCAACCAATCCCCTTCTGTGTCCAAGATGACATCACCAGGCGGACAAACTAGAAAGTCCACCACCTGATGTCAGATGCAAATCACCCTGCACACCTAGCTGCCATTGATACCACAGATTTAATAGATGGATGATGTAATCTAAGAGCAGAAAAACAAAATCATAAGGCCCATGTTTACATTGCAAACATCCCCACATTGTTTTCTGCCGTTTCTCTCTGGTGTGTTGTTGTTGTGTTGTTGTCTCCATAGATCCAAGAGCAGAGACAACTTCTCACATAAAAAAAAGCTCCGACACTCGTTCTCTTCTTTATGGCACATGGGCCGAGCCCGACGTGTTAGAAGGTAGACGTTAGAAGGCCATGTTCAAAACTCTGTGGAGGAATCAGGGTGTATCCACTGAATCTGGGTACCAGGGAACTCCCTTTAAAGAGCTGCCTGTTGGTATAGTGGACGCTTGCATGCTAAGCCCTATGCTGGGCCCGTGAATGGCACCGGGATTTCACACAAAGACATGATGTCATGATGCCGGGTGCGGACCCTATTGAGCACGTGCAGTGAGGCGTGAAGACAGATTAGACCTTAGAAGCAGGACACCAACTGGCCGTTAATCAGAATGCTAACACGCTAACAAACATATCGTATGGCGATCTGCCTATGGCGCGATGGTGCCACGCGCTTCCTGCTCCCAGCGCCTTTGAAAGAGAGGAAGTGAATGTAATTTTACTTGTAACTACTTTATCAAAGCAGTTTAATTGACACGTGTATTTCAATATGATGGCAGGGTTTTGGTTTTATTTGACCTCCTGGTCACCTCTAATGCAATTATCGTCTACAGTCTCTCACTGAGGAGTGAGAAGTTTCACCCTTTAACAAAACTTTTTCTGAACAGATGCTTGCACCACCATTTCGTTCTTAATGGTGGTGCAAGAATGTCTGATTTATTCACATTTATCTGAAGTTTTGGTTCGTTGCAGTAAACCGACTAAAATTACGCAGCGCCTTTTGAAAAAGAAGTCACAGCAAAAATCAAGCAGACTTCATAAAAACAAGCAGATATAACAGTAAACACAAAGTACAAAGCAACAATCAAGACAACCCGTACCAAAACAGCCATACAAGATCTATTTATCCATTCATCTATCCATTCACCCATTTTTACTTCAGATGTTCCTCTACCTGCAGCATATGTATGAACCCCCCAGCAAGCTCAGGTTCCACTCCAGCGTCTTCTCCCAGCCATGCGTGCACAAAAACCCCAAAACGGAGGCGCCGAGTATCCAGGTGCCAGAGCCACCTCAACCGGTACTGTTGAATCAGATCGTCCTCCAGATGATCGAGCTCCTAACCATTCCCCTAAGGATGAGCCCAACCTCCCTACGAAGGAAGCTGACCTTAGATGAGGTTGAGAACACAGATGGAGCAGATATCTGAGTCTTTATTCTACCATTTATATATATAACCACAATGTCTGTATTACTGCTGGCGCTGGACCAAACCAGCCGTCAACTTTCATTTTCATCTCTCGTTACCAAGATCCTAAGTTACTTAAAATCCTGCCCATCAGTTTGAAAAAAACGACCCCGAGCCCTGAAGGAGAAATCCACAGAGTTCCAACAGAGAATCATGGCTGGACTCAGAGGTGCCGACTTTCATTAAGCCACGTTTGAGTGACTTCTTATTTGGTTAAACGCAAAAAAGAAAATTCGTTGAAGATTCACTTTTTTATACTCGAACAAACCATAGTGCGAGGAAGAACTGGATTGATTTTGGGAAAGGTCAGTTGTATATTTGCAACGCTAGGGGGAGCTTTATCTCCAAAGACCATTGGTCCGACATAATCCAAATTTGGTGCATATGAAAATGAGCAATCTATCTTGTTTTAATCATATTTTACTGTAATCGAACATTTTTACTCACTAGGAGAGCTTTTTTTAAAAATGAAAAACATTCTTTTAGACATAACTTCACATTTAATTCGGGAGATCAATCAGGGGGATTGCTTGTACTACTCAGGGATCGGGGGCTTCTGAGGGATGTACCCTCACTGTCAGGGACAACAGGGTAGGCCTAGTTTTCTTAATCATTATAGGTATGATAACAATATATATATATATATATAGTAAGTAAATAAATATGCTACAGGAAATTAGCATCACCATTGTGATGATGTCATCAATCCATTTCTTCACATTCTCATTGATCATAAACACTTTTTTTTGCATTTGGCTTGATAACTGATATATATATGTATATATATATATATATATATATATATATATATATGTATATATATATATATATATATATATATATATATATGTATATATATATATATATATATATATATATATTATAGGACATTGACCACCTACAGCAACCACAGTTTGTCAAAGTCAAGCACCCACCTTCAAATGTAGGCCTCACTAGGAGACTTTGCTTACCAGGAGAGGGCAGCACATAATAAACAACAGTATCTATATACATTCAGTATTTTCCACTTGGTTATACTCTGACACTCATTAATGAGCCGCAACAGCTTAATGTAGTAATTGACTTCAAAAGATTCCATATTTTTTATTCTATTGAACACTTAATTTAACACCTTTAGATGCACGTATAAAAAAAACAGCCTACCAGTTAAAACGTCATGAGCGCAGGAGGTTTGTAAAAGTTCAAATGTGTCCTGTAGAGCAGAAAAGGAAAACATTTCTTTCCAGGAACACAAACAGATGACAGACGGCAGTTTCGCCAAAAAAAATCATTCTAAGCATGTTCAGCGCCGTCTAATCGCACTTTCAACATGCACTGTCTTATTTTTATTTTTTATGTCATTCTGTAAAAAGACTGCAGGTTTTTGCTGCAAGCATAGACTGATTAGTTGAAAAGATACAGCAGTGTTCATGCATTACACACTTTAAACGTGAATTAAACAGTTTACTGAAGCTGTTAAATACATCCTTTGCTTAAATGCAGTCTTCAAACAGCAGATTTGAGCTTTCAGCAAATGATAACAGCTCTCAGACACTTGAAGCAAATATTCTGAGCTGAAAATGGGTGTTAATGGTGGTGAAGTAAAAGTGATGATGATTATTAAAGTTTGTGATGCCTCTTATCCTCTGAGCTGAGGGCCGAGCAGAAAGAAGGAGACTACAGCCCATGCTATCAAAGGATAAATATCACCATTTTTTTATTATTTCATAAGCCCAAGCCAGATATTTTCCCAAATTATGTTAGTAAAATCAAAAGTAGTTGTCCCAACACCTAGCCAAAAATGTTCTGGTGTGTAACCTCAAGTAGTTTTTATGCTTTGCCTTCATCTCTATTGAGATAATGTAGTAATTCATGACCTTTAGAGTTGAGTTCTGCAGTTGTTCTGGGACTCAGGCAAACAAACTCAATCCCCGGTTTCCAGGCTTTGTCCTCGGCTAACAGCCTAACGACCGAAGTGTCATTCTTACTATGCAGGCGTGAGGCTTGTACGGATTTTTAGATTACAAAAAGGAAGTGGAAAAGGCTAAAGAGAATGGTTATAAGACGAAGGAAAAGAAAAAAAGGTTAATAATGAATGAAGTGCATACACAGAGGTACAATCCCAACATTTCCTGAAAGCCTTGCTTCTTATACCTGGAGTTAAATTGCATTTAGTCCTTTCTTACCCTACGTATAAACAGAGTACAGTAAACTTGAAACTGTATTTTCTCTCTTTCATTTTTATGGATTTGTAATGGTCGTTTCTGGGTCTTTTCAATCAGCCACTATTTTAAGCCCATGAGCTTCCCTTGAATTGCTTGTGTCATACATGGTCTCACATACGTAGAAAGGAGGCATTGAGAGCGGGTTTATGGAGATGGTATCAGTAATGCCCCCACAGATACAACATGACCTGGGGGCAGCGCTGAGTCCCATGACATAGCACAACACTAAAACCTCAATGGTGCAAGGCTTACGCTTAAAGACAGAGACACATTTGTTCCTAAACACTTGTTTGTTCTGCGCGCAGACATGAGTCCATACATATTTGTGCCCTTATGTGTGAGTCCCATCATTTCTCTTTGTGCTTTGGCAACCCACTGCTTCGACGGCAAAGCCTTTGTTTTTAGTCTTTGCGAGTATTTTTTCACGAGTCATCTGTTTCGAGACACTTCTTTTGTTTTTCTGTGTCCTAATGACTTTCTCTCTCACTTTCAAGTGTGAACATTCCCCTCCGACAATTTTCTCATTTCCTCTGAGAACTAAGGAACCGTTCTTCTTTCTTTCAATGGTGAGAAAGTTTGAAAGCCTCCTCAAAGTCATCCAAAGTATCCTCCCAGTGAACAACACGGACACTGGAGCCGCCAGCTTCGACATTCACGACGGAAAAATAATGAGTTTAGAGTAAGTGAGTAAATCTGCAGTTCGGGAGTTTAGACGTAAATACTGAGATTGACAAGAATTAGCCACAAAAAGGCACAAACCAGATCCCACAAGATGTGTCATATATTTTCCCAGTCCATAATATTGTGTAATCCTGGACAGGGTTCTTCACCCAGACAGAATGGGTTTGGACCATTGTGTTGGAGAGCCGATTTGTTGAATTTGGACTGACCCACTGTCCCTCTTTTCCTCAGATGATCACGTAGATAGCAGTCTCATGGGACCGGGTCATTAAGAACTTGGAAGTGAAAAAAACCCAAGCCTTTGGAGCTTACTTTACTGCAGGAACTGGCTCATAAAAACACTCACATTCATTAAATTTTAGAACTTAGTACAATGTGTCATTGTGGAAAACAGTTGGTACTCAAAAATTCAAGTTTATTTCTCTGTAAATATTTTTCACCGTCTATTGTATAACAGTTTGTAGTAAAATTAAATACAGATTGGTGAGATTACAAATGAGAGCAGTGTGTTTAAATGGTGAGAAGACTGCACTGTTTAGACTCACTACCTGCATTTGTACTTAAGATTTCCCCTACAATGTCCTGTTAGTAACAAACCACATCACCGTCCTCTGTCTGGGGGAGGACGCCGTCGTATAAGGGGCCACGATTGTCTTCATGTATGTTTAGGAGCATGAGTCAGCTCTTCAAATCGAAAACACGCTGCTTTCCTTCAGGAGAATTTTTATTTTGATTTGTTGCTTCCTTGTTGTTTGACCTTCTGGGAAGTTGGATCAGATGCCTCCTCACCACCAAGAAACAGGCCCAAGAAGTTATGTGGAACAAAAATCCTTGTGGGAACTCTTCCTAAAGTCCTATGGAAGAAAAAATAGTACTCATTCTGAAAGAACTTCCTGTATGTTAATATCTAATATCTTATCTTATCTTATCTTATCTTATCTTATATAACGTCCCAATTTTATCCCCACTCATATTCTTTACACTAAAATCTAATATCAAACTCACAAAGTTCTATCAAATTAAACTACAAGGTAACTCACAACTTAACATTTCCCGTCTCTCTGGACTGGTGGAGGTAAAGGGTGGTGTTGAGTGAGCCACTAAGTAAAGTAACTGATTACTCAACACTGTACTCCCATCATTCAGGAGCTACCCTTCAACCCAAACAAATAAAAAGTTCAGATTTTCGTCACCAAGAAAATGTTCACTGATCGGCCGTAACATGAAAAGCACTGACAGGTGAAGTTAGGATCAGATTGATTATCTTGTTACCATGGTGCAATGATTTTACACAAGGGCGCCCTTCCTGACCCAACCCTCCACATTGGCTTGTGACCCCTTTGTTTCTGGTTTTCAGTCTTTGCAAGTTTTTTGTCATGAGTCATCTGTTTCAAGACACTTCTTTTGTTTTCCATGTATTTTTTGCACGATTTGTTCTTTTGTGTTCTTCCTTTGTTTTGTTTTCTGCTGACGAGAAGACAGGAGGCAGGGCTGGATGTCGCAGAGTTGAAGATGGTAAGATTTTCTGTGGGAGTGAGGGGGATGGACGGGGTTAGAGAGGAGCACATCAGAGGGACAGCCCCGCTTAGACGTCTCGGAGACACGTTTAAACAGGAGGGACATGGAATCTATTGGTTGTCGGATGCTGGAGATGGATCTGCCAGGCAGGAGAAAAAGGGGGAGGAACCAATAGGAGGTTTCTGGGTGTGGTGAAAGGGGACATGCAGTTGGTTGGTGTGACAGAGGAGATAGAGGGGACTGGACGAGATGAAAACTGATGATCTGATGTGGCATACCCTAGAGGCGATAGCCAAAAAGAAGAAGAAGAAGAAGATTACATTGAATGCTGTGTTTTAGAATTTGATTTGAATATATTTGAAATATTTGAACACACTGACTGTCTTCAGCTGTGCTTCTGTAGCCCCTGTGGCAGGAAGTGTTCCTCAGTGTCATCCTCACCAGTTTTTACTCCAGGTATAAGCCTTGCCTGTGTTCAGACCCGGCCTTTACCGGCTGTTTTTGGACTGCCTGTTTGTATTACCTGTATGAACTGTAACTGGCGACTGTACCCTGCTTCAATGTCAGCTGGGATAGGCTCCAGCCCATGCAACCATGAACAGGATAAGGGGTTTGGAATGATTTGTTCTGACGCAAACACACATTGAATGGTATTACTACTTTATTTGATATTGTCCATCATTTCCAGCGAAGTTGACGTGGTTCCCAGTTTCTGTATACTTTCCCAGAATTATTATGTCTCTTAGTCGCTGTACTTGTGAATGTCTCAAAGAGTTTGAAGCCTATAATTAAATTCCTTATTTCGATTAATTAGTTAATTTTAAGATCTCAAAACTGTAGAGTTTTAATTTTCTTTGAATTTATGATTTTAAGTACCAGTTCCATGATTAGCAAATATGTCTATTTTACTCAAAATGATGAGTCTGATGAACATAAAAAAGTAAGCACAAAGTGGGTGGCATTCAACATTTTCAAGTTAATAGATTTTCTAAACACAATTTGGCTTCACAGTGTGACCTGGCAGCCTTTGGCTTTCAGGGTTAGCGAAGGAGAGATAGACAGTGTGAGAGACCAGACATGAATTTTTCTCACCAGTGACGAAGGAAGTGGAAGGCCAACTTCCTCTCGGTGCAACACACATTCTGAAAGAGAGAGGAGGGAATCAGCGCTCACACAATGGAGAAGGGGTGGGTGGAGGGCATACGGGACACGTTAATGGAGGGAGGATGTAAGTTTGTGCCTGGACATGAGAAGCTAGACGAGAGAGACTGAAGTCTGGGATGACTACTGAGGAGAACCACAACTTTTGGACTCCTGAATATCGCTATTGTGCTGTGTTCCTTTGTGTTGTTTGTTGTTGCCACTTTCCCACAGCTGGCCTCATTAACTCATTCATTTCCATGATGTCCAAAAAGACCGTTATTACAATGATAACTTTTCCTCTAGCATTTATTAGAATTGAGTTGACGACAGAGCATTCCCAGCGCCACCTCAGAGGAATTCGCGACCTTACTTCCTTCACATCTAGAAGAATCTTAGAAAGTGATGACATAATTCTCAAGTGGCTCGGCAGTAAAAGAGGAAGTCACAACATACACATGTTTTTCCTCAGCTTTGCTGTCTTGTGACTACTTTTGTTTTTCTTTGATGTCTTCATCAAGCTTGAGGCTCCTATGCAAGAAAAGTGTCAGTCACTGTTATAAATATGCCCCCTCACCACTCGACATCAACATTATATATAAAGTATTGTATCTATAAAATATTTACAGTTCCAGACACTGTATGGGTAAGAAAAGTCAAGCATTTTAATAAACTCAGACATCATCCAAATACAGATAATGCTTAATTTCTCAGCTTGTTTGGACACACCATGCCCTTGTGCCCAGACTTTACTTTCACCAGCGTGTGCACTCAGGAACTGTCCTTAGAGAAGATCTTCGTAACCACCTGTAGTCCCTCAAAATGAAGGTGATGCAACACCCAGCCATCAATATGCACAGCTTACCTTTCTGATAGTCCATGTTAAGCCTGGACAGTTTCCATAAACTAAAAGCTCTTAGAACCATAAATAGGTGGAAGTTAAAACATCCAAGCCTGACGCAGCAGCAGATAGAAAACTGGACCCACAGAACAAACCCAAAGGTTTGGCTCCACACTCACAGCTGCTGTTTTCACTGTGAACATGAACTCAAGGAGGTTTTATGTGATGATACTCATTCAGTGCACTGGATAGAAGGAACTCTCAATACTTTTTGCCATATTTGTCTTCTTCTTTCCTAAATGAAACATATTTAAGAAAAATGTACCAATCAGTTTTTGTGATATACTGTGAACACCAGTGAAAATATTATAATATTGGGCCTCTCCAACAGCAAGGGTATATCTCTTAAAATGTCCCCAACACAATACTTCGTCCAAGCTATCATCCTGATTGACTCAACTACTTTAATGAAATGTGACTTTTTTTTAAAAATAACTTAATTCGTGATACAAGGTAGATCGACTCGAGTTGATTAATATGCGCCAAATTCGCATGAAATCGGACAATACGGTTGAGAAAATATGACCTGAAAATGTTTGGAGTTAAAGCTCCCCTTAGTGGCAGAAATATTCAAAATGAATCTAGTTCTTCCCCGCACTTAGGTTCTTAGGGGTCACGAAATTTAAAAAAGATCCACGAAATAGTTTACACAAAGGAGATGAGGCGGAGATGACGATTCCATAATATCCACAACTGTTCAGGGGTTTAAATACTGAAATTTTAGTAAATACAAAACTAAAAAAGTTAGTTCCACCAAAAACAGATCAGATGACCATTTTTTAAGTAACCCACTCATCTCGCCACCACAAAAGTTGGAGCATGTTTTCAGGAAAATATGGCAAAATGACAAACTTCCCTTTTGAGTGGCTCTTAGTACTCTAGGTAATCAGTCATCTTTAGCTGATAGATTTATAAACCTAAGAGGAACCAACACAAAAGGTGGATAAAATTTATTGTTGGTTTCCATAAAAGTGCATGAAGGGCAGCAAAGATCCCTGAGAAGTTATCGTGAAGGGAACAGAGAGCAGGAAGAGCTGTCTGAAGGTCTGGAGGTAGAGTGCACCGGAGGGCAACACCCTCCCTGTATCTAGAACATGAGGTCCTACACAGGATGATGTCACTCTCTTTCAGGTCTCCTCAGTCAATGTTATCTACCGGTAGGAGTGCCAGCACACATTTCTCACACATGTTCACTAGCTAAGAACAAACTACAAGCTAAGGCTGTTTCCTCAAATGAACCAAAATGAGTCCATTTAACAACGACCAGGACAAACAGGAAGTCCTAAAACACTGCCATAATTATGAATATATCACATGCATGAAAAAAAAAATCCAATCAGTTCAATCAGCAGTAAGACTTACTTATTTATTTATCCGATGTGAAATAATTCCATTCAAAGGTTGGCCAGGGAGGAAAAGGTTACAAGGAAAATCTTTTCATTGATTTTGGCGGGTCACACGTCTGGATTTGATGAACAATAGCATCCTTTCAGGCATTGTTTGTTTTCAGGGATGTGAGTCGGGCGCACAAACACCCCATGTCTGTCTTCAATCATCACACACACAAAACATTTACAGTGGGCATACTCAATCTGTTTGTAAAACATGGTTGCACGCATACTCTCAGCACCCATCCGTCCTCATGTCTGAGATGGTTGTGTTGGGTTCTTGTAGATATTTTTCTTCCTGTGTTTGTTAGACCGCTGTTTCTTCATGGCTGCGCACTGAGATGTAACTTCACAGTGTCGAGAAAAAAAAGGCATCTATGTTACCTCCGGCTCAGTCCACATCTTGATAATATCGTTCTTAATAAGGTGGAGGAGGAACTGACAAGGTCCGCTGCAGGGGTTTTGACTGAGCACAAAGAATGAAGTCGTAAAAGGACTTTGCCAAAAATAATGTTGAAGGTTTTGTTTCAGACTGGCCACTTCTGGATATTTCCTTTTTTTCCCCCCCATTTTCTTCCCCTGATCCAGGGTCAGACGGGTCACAATGGCAGCAGGTTAAAAATGGCATTCTAGACATTTAGCACTTTGAGATTTGATCCATATGTAAAGTGCGTTATTAATTAAATAAATGTATTATTATTATTATTATTATTCTCCTCAGCAACACTCTCTAGCTCATTCCAGGGGAACCCAAAGCTGCAGGCCAGATTGGATATATAGTCCCTCCAGCGAGTTAGCCCCTAAAGAATCGCCACCTTAACGTTGTAGTCGGGGGTCGGTTGCCTCTGTGATCCTGAGAGCTGTGTTCTTGGGATATTTAGTCCACAATAGGGTCTCCCAAGGGAGGGGTCAGACTCTGGGATTCAATGAATAAGCACGAAAGAAGCACCTCTCCCGGACTAGGCAGACCAGGGTACCCTACTGGGTTCAGACCTGGGAGGGGAACTGGTGAGTCGGTGAGTGTCCAGAGGCCGGGCCTTTTTCCATGTGCCTCAGCCTGGACAAGCTTTATGGAGCCACTACTCTGTGGGCTCTCCACCTGCAGGGTTCTGTATTGGGGTCTGGTGCAAAGCAGTACGGATATGGATATTTTAGGCAAACATTTTATTAACTTTGAAGGATTTGGAGTAAAGGAACCCTTTCTAAAGAGTGGTGCTGTCCGGCTGCATCAGGATGCCACCAAAACATATTGTTGACATCATGAAATTCATTCAAGTTCCAAAAAAATGGCAGTAACACAACCTATGATGAAATACATATCTTTACCTATCTTCACACAACCCATTTTCAACTAATTTGATTTTAGCACTAATTGGTCAAACATAATAATCAGTAGAAATACGTGATAGCCTCAAAAGAAGTGTACCCAACAGGAACAAGATACAAAAACAAGATGTCGATCACTTGTGGTGTTTACTGCCTGGGGTCCGCTGCAAGTGTTCACCGCAAACTGAAGGCATTCAAAGAGGGCTTTTAAAAGAGGCAAGAAGATTAAGAAAAAATAACAATATCATCAAGCTCTTCATGCTTGAGATCTGTCCCGGTTCTTCGACCGCATCCTTCAATGAATGTATTTGAAGACCCAATGAGTCACAGCAGCATTAAGGCTGACACAAGGCCCCAAAATGCAACTTTCTATTTTGTGAAAAAATTCCAAAATGTAATGAGCTATTGTGATTTCTTGATATTTTGTCTCAAAACATCAGACGCCCCCTCAGCAGCTGAGCTGTGAAGGTGAAGCCTCTCGGCTTATGTCCATGTCCTTCGAAGCAAACAGCCTCTTTTTGGCTGATTCCTTCTATAGACCTTGAGACCAGTCTTCATTATTTCTAAGAGCTGGAATAAACTAAACCATTTACAAATAAACGGTCAACTTGAAATAAATTTGAATATATAAGGCGAAAAAGATTTTTGAATTGTGGGGTCTGGTACGATCAGTCGCAGGAAGGAGATAGTGAGTCTGGTTCAGGGAAAGGTGTCAGGGAGGGGGAGTTAATTAAACCCAGAGGTCCCGAGAGGAACTAATTTATCTCATTCCCTTATTTTTGAGTCAGCTTTTAATCTCACGTAGAGAGTAAAATGGCCTTAGAGTGTGTGTGATAAACTAAAAAGACTGATACCTTTGATTTATCTGCCTGTAAACCCCCATGATGTCTCCATTTGGTCGTAAAATGCAATTCTGTTTTTTGGACATTTTTCAGGGTTGTCGCCTATATAATGAATCTGAAGCAACATTTTCTTGCTTTAAAGAATTCCTCTGACATATCCGCACACTGTCGCACACATATAGTAATGAGGGGAAAAACCGATGCAGCCATCCTTGACACACATCCTACTTCATGTGTGACCCACATATGTATCCAGACCCTATTCATCAACAACGCCTCCAGAAGGTATTTCAGTCCGGTTAGAGATCAGATGGCAAAAATAGCTTCAGCCTAATTTGTCTGGAAACATGGAGTATTAAATGTCAGAAGTTTAAAATATACAGAGAATGACCGACCGTCCACCGTGTCAGCATATCGCAATCCCTCACCTGTTGCCTCAAAGATTTGTCTCTCCATAATGAGCAAACCTCACAGATAATCATTCACAGGCCTTTTCTCAGCCTGTTAGCAGAGCAGCACCAGATTAATACTAACTGGGGTATCATGATAATGATAACTAGACGTGAGTGTAGATTGAAGGTGTTGTTATACATTCTTTAATGCTGGGACCGAAGATGAACAGTCTGTCCCTAGAAGACATTCTGTCCTTGGAGGGAGGGTAGAAACAGTCCCCCACTTCATTATGCTTCTTAGTATACACGTGTAAGACTCACAAATTCGTTTATTAGTCAATACATTCATTAATCGTGTATTACTGTATTAGGGAGTCATTCTTCTTTACGTGAAGATTGACAATAATCAGTTCTTCTCACGTTTGTCTAGTAAATCTAGATCTTGTCTTTTTTACTAAGTTTACTTTTCTGTCAAAAAGAGTGAGTGCATTTGACCGACTGCAGAAGGACGTAACTCTTAAACATACGAAGAGATATTTCATTTAATTTATTGACTGTAATACAGTAGATTGGATCCATCTTCACCCTTTGTTTTAACATTGTAATGTATTATCTTTCTGTAGTTCATAAGTCCATATTTTAACATTTGAATAAATCCTAAAAACGTACATTTTGCTGCAGATGCTCTCCGGCTCGCGTTGTCGATCTGCTAAGCAGAAATGCCGATTCATTCATTCATTAAATGTATCTCGTATATTTTCCTGTTAAAAAACAAACCTGTGAAAACCAAGGTGGAGGATAAGAGCATAAAAGAAGACAAATATGCAAAAGAATGAGGATAAAATAAGTGATTTCAGCAAGACTGAGAATAGAAACTTATGAAATATTGCAGCCTGATGACTATATGTTTGTCAGTAAAAGCAAAGAACAATCAAGGAATCTGATTGACAGGAGGAATATGTCATTGCTGTCAATCCCACCTGTCAGGGACTCATAGCTTGTTCTGATATATACCAGTCTGGGTATGTTTGTTCATTTAAATCAACCTTCAGTTCTTTTCCTCAACTTTTCTAAAGTTTGCTGTTACATTTTAGTGTCATATTCTATGACCACCTCCCGGGCACCAGCGCGTGAGTTAGAGAAATGAGTTGGAGGGTATGTGTGGTTGCGGCAGCCGCTCAGGAGCACGTGTTCGTCAAGCCTGGCTTCCGTAGGGCGCGGGTGAGGCAGGGCAGAAATTAGTTTGTCACGAGCAGAATAGAAGGCTGGGGTCAGGCTGGTGAGTGGGTGGGGTGGGTTACACTAATGCATCCTGGCAGTGTGGGATTTTTCCATCAAAGACTCAACCACACATTCAATGCTCGCACATTGGGTGGGGGTCTGCCCATAAATGCACGCAGTTGTTGTTTCCTTTCAAATTCAGACCTCGCCATGACTCCGCTGAGAAGCTGGAAGTGAGGAGATTGAGTGAAGTTGTGGAACATCACTTCCTTCTTCCAAATCACTTCATGCTGTTCAGCGTGAATGCTGCTCCACTTCTAAACCAACCCTGATGGACAGTAAAATGGAAATGCCCCAGCAGACTTTAAACTGAGAGTGACTGATGATGTAATTCGGGATTAAACGCAGCATTTCCATCCCTTCACACACTCCACTCAACTATGGAGTTTTACTAACCAAGGCCCGAAGCAACGTTAGATGCTTTTGTTTTAGGAAACTTGGAAATATTTGTCAATTCCCACTGATAACTGGAAACTGCTTTAATATGCTTTGTCTTAGCCTTATTCTGATTTCAGTCAGGAAAGAATAACGGTAAGGCAGGAACAACTAAAACAAGATATGTTTTGGTTACAGCAGATAAGAAATCTGGCAGGGTTTGTCATGAGATCATAATCGCTTGCCTTATCCTGCTATTTATACATGTCAAACAGTTCCTCTGATCTACAGTGAAAGGCCCAGTTGTTGGAGAGGAGAATTTAGCAGTTCAGATCGCTGATTAGACCATGACGTGCAGGGAAGTCTAAACTGAGTCGGTTATAAAGAGCGAGTATGACAGATGATTTTTATTTCACAATGAACCGATGACTGAATTGACTCATTGAATTGATCTTGTAATCAGTCTAAAACACAATATTGTGACATTTTGGGTAAAACACATTATTTTTGTTGGGAGAAGAGCTGGACCAATTTCAGGAAAAATACCCCAGAGCCTGCTCAGTTCAGATAACTACAAAGAAGCTAGGCCTACGCTTTCGTCCCTGACAACGATGCTATAGCCCTAAAAAGCCCACAATTCCCTGCGTTATACTAGCCATTCCCCTGATTGAACACCTAAAATTAAATGTGGCCCATTAATTCATTTGATAATGTTTGAGCACAAAAAGAACTTGGGTATGATTATAGATCAATCCATTTTCTGTAGCAATTATTGCATGTTTTTTTGGGCCTTGGGAAGAAGTCTTAGTACCTGGAGACAACTGGATAACATCAACAATCCAAAGTAAAATGGTGCCCAGAAAATTTTAGTCAGTACCAGTTTAACGGTGAAGCAGCGATATCAGAGTAGCGGTAGCGTGACAGAGTAGCACAAAATTCTGAAAAAGTTCATATTGGTTCTGACAGGACTGTGTCAGCACACTCAGACATGCTTCGGCATCAAAAGGAGCGCTTAGACATCTCGGCTGGCGGTTGCAATGTTATGGCTAGTTGGTGTAAAACACTATTGCACAACTTCCTCATTTGTTCCTTGTGAATGACGACCAAAATGACCTCTAGAAGGCCCTGTCATATGAATATAAACAATCTTCCCTGTGAGAGGAGAGTTTTTAAAATCCGCCTAGCAGCTCCTCTTATTAACACATTATTTCTGAACTGTTTGTGTTAAACAAAAAAGACACACATCAATGGGACCAACACAGGAGTAGAGCTCTTATATAAGTTCACCAAAAAAAACCAGCCAGATTTCCCATATGAAGAAAACATCAAGAAAAACCTAATGAACAATCGATGTAATGTTATAACTTAAAGAAGAATGTAAATATAGGGTTAAGTGTGTCTATTGGTGAAAGCACTATTATAATATCCCCAAGACGGGAATATTAAAGAATCACCGCCTTCACCGCAGACCTTTCGTATCAACACCAACTGTTTTATAGTGAACTTTAAATTTTAAACCCCATAGACCTCAGTGTGACGAAGAACTGGATTGATTTTTGGAAAGGTAAGTTGCATATTTTCACCACCAGGGGGAGCTTTATATCCAAAATCACATGTTTCAGTCCATAATTACTCAACCATTGGTCCGATTTAGTCCAAATTTGGTGTTCATGAATTGACTCGAGGATATGTATCTTAAATATGACATATTTTACTCTTATAATACAGATTTTACTCACTAGGGGCAGCCTTTTTATGAAACACTGTTTTTCGAACATAACTTCTTAACCGTCGGTTCGATTTAGTCCAAATGACCTCATATGAACCGTCTCAAGAGAGATTCAACTTGAATCTGTCATATTTTACTGTAATTGTTCATATTCCACTCATATTACTGTTATTGTCACGAGAAAATCTGTTGTGTTTTATTACTGAGCTCAGAAAAAGCAGTTAACTGTTTTTATCTTGATCATTGAGTCACTATGGGATCTGATCTACTAGCATTTTGCTGACTTCAGAGATGAAGTTAGGTGGAGTCCGTATGGACTGTTAATATGAAAACTATTAACAGTCTTCATATTAACACATTCATTTTGAAGAGTTCAATCAGGGTGGTTTGTCAGGTTTGGCAGTCAGGGACAATAGCGTAGGCCTGGTCAGTATTGTCTCTCTGTGAGCGTAATACTGTGATACTGTGAACCCTCACCACATAATTATAGTAATTTCAATAACTTTGAATGTATATTGGCCTATGAACAAGGAGGAATCAAACATTACATCTTTCATAACGTAGCATGTATCAGCAGGAAGACTGCAGAGCAGGGAGATTGTTTAATCGGCTTAAAATCCCTCCTTCTATGGCAAACGAGAGAGAGGGAGACAGAATTAAAGAGGAGGATGAGTTCTTTTAGTTTAGTCTGTCACACTTTGTTCGTGTCCCAAAGTTCAGAACGTGGTTTCAGATCAGCACCAGTGAGTCTATGGTAACACCTGTTTTTTGTATCTGTATGTTTTCATTGTTTAAAAACCCAAATATGAATAAAGTGCTAAAGGACTGAACTCAGAAACACACATATCGAATATTTTCGACATTTGTCATCATGTTTGGCCCTGAAACGACGGACTTGTTAATCTTAAAGAACACACCACACATTCTGGAAGTAGACTTTGAGCTGGATTTCTATTGATCCCAGAAAACAATTACACTTCCCCTCTGGTCGAAGGAGAATGCTTCCCAGTGAAAAATAAAGCCCCAGGGATGTGAGAAGAAAAGGAAGTAGGAGGGGGGTTGAGGAAGAGATGAAGGAGGAGGGACAGAAGGGAGGGCCATGGAGAAAACAGTCTCTCGTGATGCCCCTGCTTTTCTTCTTGTGCCCCTGTGTGGATGAACAGTTAAGTTTTTTGATGACACTAAGCTAAGCTTCCCTCCTTGAGAAGCAGCTCTTGTTGATTTTCAGAAGAAGAAGATGGTGGTCCTACATTTGAGCTGAGCCTGTGGTCATCTGCTCACCTCTGCATCATCACCTGCAGACTTGTGGAGGATCATCCTTCCAGACGACTATCATAGCATAAAGCATATAAAGCAGGTAAGCTCCACAATGACTGAGTCAGATTAGAAGACTAATGGAAGCAGACAGGCGGTTAAACTCTGTCAGCATCTGTGTGGGTGATGGAGTACCAAACCTGGTGGTCTTTAGAGTCCCTGTCCCCTCCAGCAGGTAGATTAAGTCACTTTTGGCCTACAGCCTCTCCTCTCCTAACCCTCAGAGGAGAGGCTGTAGACTCAAACAAAGCCAACCAGCGAGAAAGACCCAGCAATGTGTACAAACTGTGAGAACACTGTGAGACTGGAGTGTCTCATGAGCCAAAGATTGAAATTCTGATTTAATGCTATCACAAAATCTGCCCAAACTTATTGTCTTTGCACAGAGAAGGCTCACTACATGGGTTTTCCTGCTTATTACAAGTGGAGAATGTTTCTTCTGTTGTTGTTTTGAGGAAGTTAACTGAATATGAATATATTTATTTTCCCTGGTGAATGCAGTACACAGTACACAGTTGTTCATTGATATGGATGATCAGTGTGTGTTTTACAATGACGTGTTTCATAGCTAAGAAATAAATAGCTGAAAACAAGTTGGAAAAAAAAAGGATGGTGATGGATTAAAGGTTGGCATTAACTATTTTCTTTATTTGTACACCTCAACAGTGGTGAAAGTGTTCAGATTCTACACAGGTAAAAGCATCAGTCTCAGACTGCACATATAAACCATTATAGTTAGATGTCATGAAAGTAAAAAGTTACTTTAGAAAACGTATGGAAGCAATTTGTACTTCAAGTATAAGTACAAGTACTATTTGGTATTTACCATCCTTTGCATTGGCATGCAAGAATGTTGCAGCCGCCTGGGATGGCATTGATTGTTCTTATTCTATATTACTGGGTAATAATAATAATAATAGTAATAGTAAAATGTTACATGTATGATGCAGTTCAGTAAGTAAAGAGTAATAAAAAATAAGATTATGAGTAAAAGTAATTAGTTTACTTTCCACATTCATACATCGTCAGATAACGGATACACCAATCTTAAAAAAAAACTTAAAGCGTCATTGAATTGATGAAGTGATGCCGCTGAAACACGCATGTAAAAGTAATCTGGTACACACACCATCAGTTATCCAAGCTGAGCTGGAGTTGGTGGTTTACTGTTCAGAGGTAAACGCTGGGGTATGACCGACACTGCGTCAATAAAATACCTTAAATTACAGTGGAATATAACGAGATTAAGAAGAGCAAGATTTGTGCAAGATCAAGGACTAATTAAAATTTCTATTCAAAAAAGTCTTCAACATAAGATAAAAATCACAATTGATGAGATCTGAAGCCACAGTGGGCCTAACAAGTGTTGGAAATGTCTGTGCTGAAATGTCAGTTGTGGAATGTGTTAAGCAGAATTTTCCTCCATCAAATACATCTGCGTGGCTTGAGGCTTCCAGTGTAATGCCATACGCAGCTAAACAATAGCCCATAATAGTGCTGTGGCTCTGTGTACACTAGTGGGCAGATGAAGAGCCATGTAAGGTAGCAGGCAGCACATTGGCTTCTGCTGGTAAGGCTGATACATGGTCGCCTGTATCCATAATGGCCCGGTGGTGGCAACAGGTGACCCACATAAGTGGGAAGCATTCTGTCCCTCATCCCACATCAGACTCACTTTGTGAGTCCTCGTCTCACCACTGAGTCAGTACTGCTAAACTTAAACATGCTCATTAACGATTGTAATCCTGCCACTCGCCGGGGACGATCTGCAGCAGTCTAGCAGCTGAACAGCTGCTGCATCCCGGGAGTTACCCTCCACACGTGTGGAAATCCAAGTTCATAAAGCTCGCATCATATTGAAGACATCTATTATGAGGTTGAACTTTGACACGGAAGTGCGAGCAGTCAAACTTCTAATATAATACGTGAGCGATCATCATTTCCTTCTTTTAGTCAAAATGGTCTCATGAAGAGGCTTGAGAGGAGAAATAGAAGTCCCTGGGTAGAATGTCTGCAGCATGGATACATTTGGCAATGCCATATGCTTGATGCAGATAAGACAGCAGAAAACGTGTGTTTTAATGCATTAAGGCTCAGCAGTTGTGAGGTTAGTCTGACATTGTCCACGCCGTGGATGTTTCAGTGAAACATTGGTGCGCTGTCACAACATCGCAGAGACAACTGCTACCAGCAGCGGTATTTTGATTATAAAGCGCCTGCCAGAGTTTTCTGTTTGGGTTCAGTTAATATGAGCTGTTATGAAGGAGTTATCTTCTTGGTAAAGTTACATAATCCAGCAGTCTCTTTGACTTTTTCATGACAGGAATAAGAAAAAAATAATCTTAGTCAGATCCAAAACAATTAAAAAAGCAATAAAAAATAAAATCTAATTCGAAGACGGTTTTCTTTTAAAAGGTGATAAATGATAAGTGGTTCCTGTATAAAAAGGCCAATGGAAGCATTAATATCAGCTGCTAAAACGAGCAATCATTGTTTCAGACTCTTTAGTGGACTGAAATAAATATTGATTAGTTGCTAAAAATTCAGCGAATACGCCATTATTGTTGAAAAAAAAACAGAAAGGAAAAACTAAACAAAAAAAAAACACCATATGATAAAAAAAAAAAAACATTAGTTGGACTTATAAACTTAGATGTTGAATTTTTTAAATAATATTTTGGAAACACATAATACCGCTGTGAAAATATCCCCCGTTCAGTCAGATTCGTAAGAAAAATACATTAATGCTTCTTACAAGTACTAATCCTAAAATTATACTATTATACCTAAAATGATACTGTTTAAACTTCAGATTGTATTTATATGTACATTTTAATTTAGAGAATAAATATTTTTCCCAGTCAGCAAGAACAAACCTTCATTTCTGCACAACCAAAATGTTAGAAATACGGTATGTATTACAATGAACGTGCTGTATAGGATGACAAACTAGATCGTGAGTTTGGGGATTGATGTTATTTTAAAAACTAGGCCTCTGCTGTTGTCCCTGACAGCAAGGGTGTATCCATGAAAAGACTCCAATCCACTGCATTGTACAAGCAATTCCACTGACTGAACTCCTCAAATTAGATGTCCGAGAAATAGTTGTTTTTTATAAAAGCTCTCCCTAGCAAATACAATATGAGCTATTACAGTAAAATATTCTATACAGTAAATACAAGAACGATCTCAAGTTTATTTATATGCATCAATTTTGGGCTAAATCAGACCAGCACTTGAGAAGTTATGGCACAGAAACGTTTGTCTGTAAAACTTCTCATTTCTCCCCTTTTGAAGAGGATTACGAGAGTCTGACTGTATGTGCTTTCACTCCATGATTCTGAATGTCTACTAGACATCTCAATCATCACACACCATGAATGTCTCTCACATCCAAGCAATGTCTTTAAGTTGCTTCCTTTTTTTCTCCTCAACTTCATCATCGCAACCGACTGATATTATTAATATGTTGAAAACCAAAATGAGGTACAATCAAGAATCCACCTGCCATCCATCCAGTTTATTCAGGTCGGGGCAGGTTCAGGGTGGCTGCAGTCCACGCAAGATATTCCAGATGTCCGACTTTCCCGTCACCATCTCTGGTTCATCCTGGGGTATTGGGGGGAACCCGAAATGTTCCCAGATGAAATATATAATTTCTCCTCTGAGTTCTTTATCCACCCAGAATTGACTCTGCATTTGTATTTTCAGCTTTTTTCGCACAAACTTTGTGCATATTATAGAAAATCAAAATCAGAGGCATTGTTTCTAAAGCTGAATGTAGGATTAGCGTGAAAAGCTGGCATAATGAGGCCCCTGGTCCATTTGATCCTACAACCTTTTGACACACAATAGTCAGAGAAATGTGGTAAAACTAGTAGAAACATTCACCCATGCAGCAATTTTATATATTGCTTGTGAGTGCAATAAAACCTCCTGCTCAACATGGCAACATGGCAACATGGCCTCTCACTGCTTGCCACGGTGAATCAAAGTGTCTGAGCTGCATTTACGATGTCTTCCAATCGTCCTCGTGCCAGAGTTTTACTCTTAGTTAACAAAGTCAGAGTTGATTGAACCAACCAAGATCAACGGGAGCCGCAAGCAAAAGTTCAGACTCTGAGTGTGTTAAACCCATTCTCTGGAATACACCCTAAAGGTTTTTAAAGATATAAGAGAGATTATATTTATTTTTAGAATATATTTGCCAAAATTAAAAAAAAGTTCTCAACTCCAAAATGCACACTTGCCAAAAAATTATGATAGACTTTTCATTTAATGTCATGAGTTTTTAATCATATTCCCAGCATGTAATAAGGGTTGTATTAGAAAACTGACAGTGGAGGACAGAAATAATCTAGAAATGCATGAGTAATCATCAACAAGGGAATGTTCCATCAAAAAAAATTAAGCCATTTATTTCTCATAGTTGACATTTTTCCTGATCTGGAGCAAAGATTTGGGTCATGTAGCTAAAGATGTCTCACACTGGCAGTTAAATCTTGCTCTGCACAATATTTTTAGAAACTCGTGGCCCTCTCAGAGTCAGCCTGTGTGGCCTAATTTGTCCAACTTGAATATGCCAAATAATGTAGACATTTTTTCTGGAGAGAAAGAAAAAGTTAGCTAACTTTGTTTAACTCTGTGATTAAAACGGTAAATGACTTTGTCAGGGGATACGGCTGTTAGGACGGTGCTTTGAGAGAGTCGCCGAAACATCACCAGAAAACGTGTGCCTAATGCACAACTCCACGTAAATACTTTTTCCTCCTCTGATCTAAATCTAAACATGTCCCATTAACGGGAAGTTGGCCAAGAGTTTGCGAACCCCTGCCATCTAACCGTGGAGCAGGCAGTGTATCCCGGTCCTCTATGAGGATCCGGAGACTGTCAAACACGGCTTAGCGCTGAAAGGTGCAGCTCACTGAAGGAATGTCTAAATCAACCCTGCCCCCTGTTGTTCCCGTGGAAACACAGGGACCTGAGGAGAACCAGCTAGTACTCGGAGATACATCGTCCTCTTCTTCATCAGCAGCTTTTTACTTCAAAATCAACTTTGTTTATTCGTTACAGAATACAGCAGAATAAGTGTGCCTATCCCTGCAGCTATGACACAAAAAACAAACCTCAGCCCAAAGAGGGGCCTAAATATACGCTGTAGAAATCAATCTGAATCATTTAAAGGAAAATAAACTGTAGTTGCCAGTTTTTACTGTAAAGAATATTGTCACCATATACAAGACATTATGGTCAATCACCATTGAAAAACATATGTGATATCAACCTGTTTCCACATCGATAGTTAATTACATCAAATGGCAATAAATTCAGACTTTTTTTTACAGTCATTTCTACAGACAATTTCACCATGAATGTCACGAGTGCATGTCAAACATATATTTTGGCATTGAGCCACAGCTTCATCGACAAGAGGCAATGTTTTGACATCGGTTCTCTTAACAAACTGTAATAGCACAGCACTTTATTTTAAAATAAAGACTTTTTGTAAAAATAACACAATATTATCATTATGTTACAAGCAAAGGTATTATTATATCTAAAGATTTTGACTAGTATGTATCGCCAGGTCACTCTTGGAAAAGAGATTTTGAATCTCAATGAGGATGAGGGTAAATTTGTAAAAGAATGATCTCAAGATGAAATAAAGTCTGAATTTATTGTAGTTTACAGTCATTTTACATGGTGAACTATGTAACTGTAAACAGGTTGACATTGATATTATATCTATAATGTCTTATACATGGTGACTGTATATTTTACGTCGAAATTATGGCAACAGCTGCCAGTATTTTGCCACACATTCTACAGATCTTTTTTACGGTATGAAACCACAGTTCCATGTGTCAAAATGCAGCGATGAAGGCATAACTTGATGGTGCTGAATAACTTCCATCCAGAAGTTTCTCCACTGCCCTCTAAGGCATCATTGAGGCTGGTCCAGCAGAGCAGAAGATTCATTGTTGTGTTGCAGGTCGGGGGAAAACACACTAGATTTATTTTTGTTACTCAGCAGTGAGTCAAAGCAGAATCCATCACTTGATTGTAATGTTCTTTAACGGCGCCTTCTTCTGCTGCTGCCTGGCTCTTCTACAGACGAAATGACTGTCAGCGCATCAGACTGGAACTTTAAACACGGTCACTCCCATTTGAATTGACGATCAGAGACGATAGGACTGTAGCTTTTGGCTGGAATATACTTTCTCACTTAGTTTATCATCAAATCTGTCTTAATGGCTTTTACCATGTAAGTCTATTAACCTAGCAACAATCCTAACTCAGTCCACACACGCATGGGGGGAGGCTCAGGGATCACCTCTGACCTTTTGATCAACGTCAAAAAGAAATACCTCAGAGGTACATAATACCCCATGTGCGCAGCCTGCCATTCTTGACACCTTTCAAACCAGCTTGTCCATTACTCTGCCACAGAAATTATAAACAAATATGACAGCCATGACGGTCTACAGGCGAGGCAGACCACTCAGCAAAGGGCACTGTCTGCTACAGTAAATCCATGGTTATTGCCAGGCTTCCACAGAGCCAGCATGTATGACAGACAGGTAGCAGCAAAATGTTCTTTTCCATCACAGAGGTCCTAGCCCCTCTACACCACAGCCTTCCACTCGTTTAATTCCCTGTACCCTTTGTCCTTCGGAAATCCTATTGTTTAAGATTGCTTTCTCTGAGAACGGGAAGGGGCAGTCGAGGGAACGTCAGACTGCTGCCTCCGCTCAGCTGATCCACATTCCACTATGAATGAACACTGGTGTGTGTTTTGTATGTATTATTTCATGAGTGTTCCCAGACTGACAGGACAAATTACTACAGGGGATTCATAGCACATGTACAAAAGTAAAATAAGTAGATAGTCAATTAACGGCACCAGTCACTGAAGAATGTACGTGGCAGCTGAAGATAGTAACACAATAGATTATATTCTCACATATACGGCATCTGGGTATGTACAGTTGGCAATATTGCCTCACAGCGAGCAAATTCAAGGTTTCAATCTACCAGACATTTTCCTCTGGAGTTTGCATGTGCTTCCTGTCTGAGTGGTGGTCCTTTAAGAGGAGCTTTTAGACGAAAACAGGGTTTTTCGGTTTTAACTTCCTGACCGTTGGTCCAAATTCCTCCGAATTTGGTGAAAATAATTCGACACAAGGAGGTCTATATAATATATTCATATTTTACTCTCATTTTTCATGTTAACACTCACTAGGGGCAACTTGTTTCTTAAGAAAAACACTGTTTTTCGTACATAAATTCAAATGTAATTTGAGGATTTCAATCAGGGGGATTTTATGTACAACACAAGGAATTGAGGGATATACCCATTCTGTCGGGGACATATTCAATTATTATAATCCAGATTAAAGTATATTTTGTAATTGTGAATTTAGAGTTGGCACAAATGGGGAAGATGACAATTACAGTGAAGCATATCTATTACATTGAAGCAAATAACTTCACGGTAATAGAATAATGATAGTTTGCACTACAGCTTAAATACTCATTAAGTTAATTTCCATTCTCACCTACCTAAACTCCACCATGTAATGACATTTGTCAAATATTAGCATGCTGTCACAATACGCTGTGAAAGTGTACATAGCAAATATTACTTTATACAACATTAGAGAACACCACTTACAAAGTAACCGCGCTAGATTAGGCATAGCAGTGTTTGAACTTTAAGTTCATCACTACTGAGTTTTTGCATGGTTATAGATTAAGTTAACCAGAACTGGTTAAATGAAGTTACAAAATCATAATTCTAATCAGGTAAGAATGCATCATCATAATAGTGTATATTCATTTATATAATTACATAATGCTTGCCTGCAAAATAATTCCTTTAGATTCTGATGCCTCATGCATTTATAGGAATGAGTCAAATTCTTTGCACTTTCACAAGAGCATTTCACACAGTCCACTGCAAGAATAGATGGCAAATCATTACTCAGATTTGAAGCCCTATAATTTGTACTTGATGTAAGAGTTTGTTCAAAATAATAGGAAACTGTAATAACAATAAGTCAATGAGACAATGCAGTTTATCGGGGTCCGCAAAGGTGAGGAAATTCTTCTGATAAGAACATGGCAGCTGTAACCTGCACCTCCTGCTATTGTGCTGTCCATAATCTCACTCCTTCCCACCTCTTTGGCTGTTTGCGTTATATTTCCAGTATAGATCACAAGCTTTATCCCAGGTGTGCTTGTAGACACCTTCTTCAGTGGGATAAAGACTTGCTACACAAGCTAGTATCCAAGTGTGAACAGTATGACACCGTTGGAGTTGACAGGTATTTGGGGCATGCTGGAAAGCAAGTGTCAGACGACAAACCTTCTTGTGGAATGCAATGTTGTATCAACCTTGTACAAGGACATAGGCAGAACGTTTCCTCTCCCACATGTTCTGATGGGGGGGTGTTGTTACTCGCCTTTCCCAGTTTTGCAGATAAACAGCACAACGCTCTGATTTTCCACCTTATTACCATATATATACTTCATAGAGGCAGGGAGGGAGGGGGAGAGACAGACAGTGCGACAGATGGTCATGGTCATTTAGACCACATCTCTCAACCACGTCAGCCAGGCAGTCCAGACACGTGAAGAGTGGACTACAAAATTGTAATAACTAATTCATCTGAAGGTGGATTACATTTGGAAGGAGATTAGGACGGGTAAGAGAAAATGATTTTATTAATCTGTGATTGTATTAGATGTACTGGATAGCCCTCACGGACAAAACAGCTGTCTTAAAACATAGTTTTTGAGGAATGTTTACATCTTTTATAGCCTCGCCAAGTAGGGCATTAACTTCAGATGTATGAAGTGATGGAAAAAAGTGCCAAACTGTTACTTTCAGCCCTTCGTTCTGATTTCATATCTCATCTGTCTTTTGATCTGCATACGGAGGTCAGGGGTCACTCCTTGATGGAGTTTGATGGGTTTTCTCCACAACTCAATGATGGGGGTTATTTATTGCCCCCTTAAAACTGTGTAGTGAACTGCCTTGTAGGGTAATTCTCGTTTAAGACTTGCCAGTCTGTCACAGCCATGTTTGGGTCTTACCCAAACTCTCACTAATGCTGCGGTCAAGAGGTGACAGCACACACAGCGGACATTTGGAGGGAACTGATTGACGCTCTCAGATAATTCAGGTTGCAGTGTAAAGGAGTAATTTGTGACAGTACGAAGGACAGTGGACATGAACGCTGCTGTACGTGAGAGAAGTTTGTTGGCCATAGTCCACAGGCAAGATGGCGACTGCACCCAGTCCGGGTCACAGCGTTAAAGGGACAAATTATCTGAGCTTTGACTTTCCCTCTGGTGATCTCTGCTTCTCACCCACAACTTGGATGTGGATGGAGGGAATGTAAACACACATAACCTAATACTGAATACATGTTCTTAAGACAACCTCATTGTTGACTTTTACATGACCCCCGAACTTCCCCTCTATGTGTTTTTTTCACTCACATGGGAAGAGAGCTGTTCTCATGCGAATTTCCAAACCTCAAGTAATTCAAGGGCAGTGAGGTAATTGTTATGCATACTGCTTGATGCCAACCCTTACCAGGTCGTTTCGTTTAAAGGAATATGAAAAACCCACTGCTATCCGTGACTGACTATTTCTCTTCTCTCCCTTTTCTCTCTCTTCTCTGCCCATCCTTCGCCCCTCAGTGACCACACCTTTACACCTCTAGTGTACCCTCCTTAAGGACTTCCTCTTCTCCCTCTACTGTTGTTTGTGTCTCAGGTGTTCTTGGTCCGTGAACAGTCATGGGGGACTGGAGTCTCCTGGGGAATTTCCTGGAGGAGGTCCAGGAACACTCTACCTCTGTCGGGAAGGTTTGGCTCACTGTCCTCTTCATCTTTCGCATCCTGGTGCTGGGCACCGCAGCCGAGTCCTCCTGGGGTGACGAGCAGAGTGATTTCCTCTGTGACACTAATCAGCCTGGTTGCACCAATGTGTGTTACGACAGGGCTTTCCCCATTGCCCACATCCGTTACTGGGTGCTGCAGATCGTTTTTGTCTCCACACCGTCCCTCATCTACATGGGTCACGCCATGCACACAGTGCGGAGGGAGGAGAAGGAGAGGAGGAAGGAGCAGGAGGAGAGGGAGGCACGGGGGGAACTTGGAGACCTCGGGGGGGACAAGGAGTACCTCCATCAAAAGGACAGTGGCAGAATGATAGCAACTGATGGGACTGGTCATGTTCGCCTGAAAGGAGCACTGCTGCAGACTTATATGCTGAGCATCTTGATCCGTACAGTGATGGAGGTGGTTTTTATTGTGGTGCAGTACCTCATCTATGGGGTGTTTCTCAGTTCATTATACCTGTGCAAGGCCTGGCCCTGTCCTAACCCCGTCAATTGCTACATGTCCCGGCCCACAGAGAAAAATGTTTTCATCGTCTTCATGCTTGTTGTGGCCGGTGTGTCTCTGCTGCTCTCGGTGTTGGAGTTATACCACCTGGGCTGGAAGAGCATCAGGAGATATTTGCGAGACAAGCAGGTAAAGAATAAGAACAGAGATGTGACAGTGGCAGTGTCCACAGCTTTGGAGCCCAACAGCCCACCCCAGCCTTCAGCATCCTGCACACCGCCCCCTGATTTCAGTCAGTGTCTGGCAGCCCCCAATTCCATGAACCCCATGACTACTATGGCCTCACATCCCTTTAACAACCGGATGGCGCTGCAGCAGAATTCAGTCAACTTGGCCACTGAGCGACATCGCAGCTGTGACAATGTGGAGGAAGACGAGGACTTCCTTAGGATGAGATATGACCAAGAACCAACAGAGCTACCCAACAACTGTGCCCCATCGCCCCTGCTGCACTCTGGATTCATGAGGGACAAACGGCGCCAGAGCAAGACTAGTGGGAGCAGCAGCCGAGCTCGCCAAGGTGACCTGGCGGTCTAGAGTCACCTCCTGAGTGGCTGGCGTGGGAAAAGGAGGGAGGCTGGACCTTCAGGGCCAAAGAGAAGGAAAAGAAAGTTTGTTTTGAAAGACACAAAGAAGGAGAGGATGTAGTCAGAACATGAGCACAGGCAAATTATGCAAACTCCGGAATTGATACCTAATGTGACAAAAGAGAATGGAATAAATATTCAGTTATATCTGTTAGTGAACCATGTGAACTTGTCAAAAGAAACTGAGAAACTGCAAATGAAAAATCATCCTGAAGTGAGAAATGGGTAACAAGTGTGATATATGATATTTGGAAGTGAAAACCCATTTTATATTTTGCCATTGCCATTCATTAATTTGCCATTGGAGTTAATTTTAGATTATTGGGACTTAAACTCTCCTGCGAAAAAAACAAAAAAAAATTCAGAATAAAAGCTCAGGGGGATCATTATGCAATAAACTGTGAAGCTTGGGGTATTTAAATACAAATATTTTCCATTATGAAGGTAAAGTGCCTTGGAGAAAGCGAAATTATATTTCTTTCAGTGGAACAAACTTTTTCTATTTCTCCATTTTTCCAAAGCTTGTAGCAAAGATTGTAGATCTAACCTAAGCCGTCGGTTGACTTGCTAACCTTATTGCACTTAACCTGCAGGTCAATAAACATGAGATATATCTTAAGTCTATTCACTTAACAATATAAAATAGTGCGAATAAATATATAAAACTGTGTGTGGAGATGATGTGACCTTGTAGTATGTTTTACTTTTTCCTTTGAGATGGATTCAAGGGAAAGGAGAAAGAAGAGGTCCTGCTCTGATGGTGTTATGAAGAGCTCCGGCCACAAAGTGGTAGCATTGCACTTAACTTTTTCAGACTCACTCCTGAAGCCATTGTGTAAATAGTGATTGTCTATGCAATGTTTGTCTCAGATGATGTATTTGTATGAATTTAATTTTCAGTGTCCATTTTTCACTGTTTGGAGAATATTTTTATGGGTTCTGTATGACAACAGTGTGTAAAGGAATCTCACGTGAAGTTTAATCCTATATTTTACACAGCAAACATTTAGCCTTCTGTACAATCAATCCCTGTTGGTTCTGTTTGGTTATCACACACACCTTTATGCAATAAACGCCTTCAATCATTACTAAATAATTGTGTTTACATTTGTTTCTGTTGACTTCCAATTGAGTCAAATGATGTCTACATGAAAATCAATATTATAAATAACAAATACACCCTTAAGTTAAAACGACAAAGAGGAAGCTCACATACCTGTGTACAACAGTCACATACATGCATCATAGTACAGCCAACTTTTCTCATGCCATGGTTTCCACATGTACACCTTAGAAAAAGAAAACAAACCGCATGAGAAGCCCTTTATCTGTATTCCATTAGCCTAGCATGAGTCTGTGTCTTTTTTTGTCTGAATTAGCATGTGAAATAAAAGTGTTGCACAACAATAAAAATAACATACATACTGTTCTTATGACAATGATAAATTGTTAATGTATATAAAATAAATGTTTTGCCCTTTTAAACGTCTTTATCGTGTTCTATCACATTCTTAACATGGACACTATCTTTGTATTAAATCACCCCAGCAAGGCTGTAAACGGGCTGCAGGGAACGGCCCGAACACAAGGGAAGTTACGTCACAAAGTTTCAACGTACAGGAAGTAACTGTTACATTTACAAAAATAAAAGCTCCCAAAAAAATAAAACGTAGATAAATATACATACATATTAAAATATAATACAGCCATAATATTCTAGCAGCGTGTCTGTACACCAGTATAACGTGCATGCAGAAGGCCAGTTTCTAAACTGAAGTTTAGCATGCATCAACTGAATCTGCTTTCATGCCAGTGGAGAATTATGTCACAATGGAACTGAAACTCGCCATTGTCCAATGTGACCATATCATTGAGATGTTTTCAAAGGAAAGAAAAGAGTATGGACTTTGTTTTCCAATTATGAACAGCTCTGGTAAGTCGCATGCATTGTGATGTATCTTAAATAGCTGTTGATTATTTTTTGTTTCAGATGGTTGCTGCTGTTTTTGAGTGAATGAGGTCCATGTTCAGATTTTTCACAGTACCAGTTTGCCTTTGGGCATGTGAAGTTATGCTCTATAGCTTCGCTGAAGTTTGTGAGCACTGATGGTGAACTGGAGTGCCCTGAGTAATTTCCTAGCGGCTATCCAGGAACTTTTGACCCCTATTGGGAAGTTTCGGCTCGCTGTCCTCTTTATCTTTCCCATCCTGGTGTTGGGCATCGCAGCCAAGACCTCCTGGGGTGGTATAGGCTCCAAGCATTGTACCCGTTCAAAAACTGGACCTGCACTAACCCTGTCAACTGCTGTATGTCCAGGCCCAGAGGCAGAAAGATGTTTTCATCGTCTTCTTGCTTGTGGTGTCCACTGTTACTCTGCAGCTCTCTGTGTTGGAACTCTACCAGCTGGGCCGGAGCAGCATCAAGAGTTTATCCTGAAACAACATGAAAAGGACCAAGGAGAACTGAGACGGTGGCAGATTTTACCGCTTTGGAGCAGCAGCCACCTTGAGCCTTCAGCCTCATTCTGTTGATGTCGGTGACATCAAACCTTCCCAGGTCGTTTCGTTTACAGGAATATGAAAAACCCACTGCTATCCGTGACTGAATATTTCTCTTTTCTCCCTTTTCTCTCTCTTCTCTGCCCATCCTTCGCCCCTCAGTGACCACACCTTTACACCTCTAGTGTACCCTCCTTAAGGACTTCCTCTCCTCCCTCTACTGTTGTTTGTGTCTCAGGTGTTCTTGGTCCGTGAACAGTCATGGGGGACTGGAGTCTCCTGAGGAATTTCCTAGAGGAGGTCCAGCAACACTCTACCACTGTCGGGAAGGTTTGGCTCACTGTCCTCTTCATCTTTCGCATCCTGGTGCTGGGCACCGCAGCCGAGTCCTCCTGGGGTGACGAGAAGAGTGATTTCCTCTGTGACACTAAGCAGCCTGGTTGCACCAATGTGTGTTACGACAGGGCTTTCCCCATTGCCCACATCCGCTACTGGGTGCTGCAGATCGTTTTTGTCTCCACACCGTCCCTCATCTACATGGGTCACGCCATGCACACAGTGCGGAGGGAGGCGAAGGAGAGGAGGAAGGAGCAGGAGGAGAGGGAGGCACGGGGGGAACTTGGAGACCTCGAGGGGGACAAGGAGTACCTCCATCAAAAGGACAGTGGCAGAATGATAGCAACTGATGGGACTGGTCATGTTCGCCTGAAAGGAGCACTGCTGCAGACTTATATGCTGAGCATCTTGATCCGTACAGTGATGGAGGTGGTTTTTATTGTGGTGCAGTACCTCATCTATGGGGTGTTGCTCAAGGCATTATACCTGTGCAAGGCCTGGCCCTGCTCTAACCCCGTCAACTGCTACATGTCCCGGCCCACAGAGAAAAATGTTTTCATCGTCTTCATGCTGGTGGTGGCCGGTGTGTCTCTGCTGCTCTCGGTTTTGGAGCTCTACTACCTGGGCTGGAAGAGCATCCGGGAGTGTGTTCAAAAAATTAGGACAAGGAGTAATCAAAGAGCTGTGATTGTGGCAGTGTCTGCAGTGTTGGAGCCAAAAAGCCCACCCCAGCCTTCAGCATCCTGCACACCGCCCCCTGATTTCAGTCAGTGTCTGGCAGCCCCCAATTCCATGAGCACCATGACCACTATGGCCTCGCATCCCTTTAACAACTGGATGGCGCTGCAGCAGAATTCAGTCAACTTGGCAACTGTGCTACATCGCAGCTGTGACAATGTGGAGGAAGACGACGACTTCCTTCCGATGAGATATAACCAAGAACCAACAGAGCTACCCAACAACTGTTCCCCATCGCCTCTGCTGCACTCTGGATTCATGAAGGACAAACAGCGCCAGAGCAAGACTATTGGGATCGGCAGCCGAGCTCGCCAAGATGACCTGGCGGTCTAGAGTCACCGCCTGAGTGGCTATTATCAATGTTATACGTGAAACAATATGATAAGGACCGAGGACAGCTGTGACCCTGGAAAAGTTTGCATCTTTGGAGCCCAACGGCCCACCTGAGCCTTGAGCCTCATGCTGTCTTGAGGTGCTCCGGCCATAAGGTGGCAGCATTGTATTAACGTTTTCAGACTCACTCCTGGAGCCATGGTGTAAAAAGTTATTGTCTATGCAATGTTTGTCTCAGATGATGTATTTCAATGAATTTAATTTCCAGTGTCTCTTTCTCACTCTGTGGATAATATATTTAAAGGTTTGAAGTTGAAGTTAAGCAAACATTTAGCCTACTGTACAATCAATTTCTGTTCAATACATATGAAATAAACATATGAAATAAACACCATGATTACTAAATCATTTTGTCCAAAAAATGTTTTTATTGTCTTTGAGGTGAGTCAAAAGTCCACGTTTTTCTTACAATGTTCTGCTTCAACATATTTAGATGTTCCTATATTACATTTATTCATATGTAACGTCTGACACTAATTCATTAACACAAAAACTTCCACCGTATTCAAAAAACATAAATTTTTAGAGAAATAAAGGAGGATGGACTTTGCCTTCAAATAATGAACCACTCTAGTAAATAGCTGTTGATTATTGTTTGCTTTAGAATCTAAACTTTACCACCATCTAAAGTTTAGACGGTTGCTGCTGTTGTGTGAATGATCCAGATCATTTCAGTTACAGGAGTGAGGAATTTCCACTGCTGTCGGTGACTGATTTTCTTTCTTCACTTCTGCACCCTCTGCTCTGTCCATTCTCCATCCCTCAGTGACCACACCTTTGCACCTCTAGTGTACCTTCTTTCAGTCCATCTACTCCTCTACTGTTTTTTGTGTCTCAGTGTTTTCTTGGTCTTTGAGCAGTCATGGAGTCCCCTGAGTAATTTCCTGGAGGCAGTTGAAGAACATTCCATCTCTATTGGGAAGGTTTGGCTCACTGTCCTTTTCATTTTTCGCATCCTGGTGCTGGGAACCGCAGCCGAGTCCTCCTGGGTTGATGAGAAGAGTGATTTTGTCTGTAACACTAATCACCCTGGTTGCACCAATGTGTGTTATGCAAATCATTTTTGTCTCTACATCGTCCCCCATATACTTGGCCCATGCCATATACACAGTGCGTAGGGAGAGGAAGCATGGGAGAAGGGAGCAGAAGGAGATGGAGGAAAAAAGGGGACACAGAGGAGACCTGGAGGGGGACAAGGATTACCTACAACAAAAGGGGAGTGGAAGAGCCATGGCAATTGATGGGACTGGTCATGTTCGCCTAAAAGGAGCACTGCTGCAGACTCACTGAGTATCTTGATCCGTACAGTGATGGAGGTGGTTTTCATCGTGGTGCAGTACCTGATCTATGGGGTTTTGCTCAAGGGAAAGTACGAGTGCAGGGCCTGGCCCTGCCCCCACACCATCGATTGCTACATGTCCCGGCCCACAGAGTAAAATGTTTTCATCATTTTCATGCTGGTGGTGGCCGTTGTGTCTCTGCTGCTCTACGTGTTGGAGCTCTACTACCTGGGCTTGAAGAGCATTCGGGAGTATGTGTGAAAAAAGAGGACAAGGAGTAAGCAAACGACGTGATTGTGGATTTTTCTGCAGTGTTGGAGCCTAACAGCCAACCTCAGCCTTCAGCCTCCTGCACACCACCCCCTGATTTCAGTCAGTGTCTGGCAGCCTCCAATTCCATGCGCCACATGACCACCATGGCCTCACATCCCCATCGGATGGCGCTGCAGCAGAATTCAGTCAACTTTGTCACAGAGCGAAATCGCAGCTGTGACACTGTTGAAGACCAGGATTTTCTTTGGATGCGATATGAACAAAAACCCACTGAGATACACACCAACTGCTCCCCATCACCTCTGCTGCACTCTGGATTCATGAGGGCCAAACATCAACAGAGTAAGTCCAGTGGTAGCAGCAGCCAAGCTTGCCAAGATGACCTGGTAGTCAAAAGTCACCACAGGAGCTGATGACATAAGGGATTACCCTCAACATGGAGGTTATTAAAGATGGGGGAGAACACTAATGGACAAACTGTACCTAAAAAATAAAAGTTTTCTGTATTGTTAGATCACTGTCTTGTCCTCATTTGCATGAGACAGACTGGGGGAGGATGTATGTTTCTTACTCAGACAATAACTATTTTATCTTCTCATCCAAGAACGTGTGCACCAATATTCATCTTGGTCTGTCACAAGCTGCAAATAGTTACACATTTATTTTATTCAGACTGATGGCTCTTTGTAAAATTTGTGGTATCATTGTACAATTTTTCCATGGAAAGAAATCATGGCTCTCTCATGAATAGTTAAAAGTTGTTGCCAAAGAAACACAAAAAATAAAAACGGTAACAACGTCTAATACAGCAAAAAAGAAAACACACCACTCCAACACATGATTGATGTGTCTGCAGTTGCTGAGGATAAAATGTATGGAATGGTTTTAAAGTTACTCTGGATAAACAACAAAACTCAAAATAGGCCCAGTTGAATATTTTCCATAACATGAGAAGAGTAAACATTTTAAAAATACCAAAAAGAATGTATGACCCGAGCAAGAATGTTTAGACAACTGGATAAGTGGACTGAAGGAGGACGCCTGAGAAGACTAGCTTCTGATCAAGGTGTTAAAAACCCGGGAACTCTATCTGATCAACTTTCTCATTCACAAGTACCGGCGTGTCAACTGCTGCGGGTGTCTAGTCCACCATCCTAGCCAGAGAAAACAAAAGTGACAGAATTCTCAACCCGATAAAAAACTATTTACTCAGCCTGATTTGCTCTTTGCATCCGCGGCTTCAACTGGAGGTCAAGAGAATAGAGGCTGTGGCAAAGAGTCTTAACTGAGAGCTGCTGACGGTGTCCAGACACCACCAACGACATGCAGGAATATCTCCACCGCCAGGACATGGTGCAACTCAAAACATCTTACCACGACAGCGAAATGACAACGTTAGTTAGCATGCATGCTAACGTTGTCATGTAGCTAACATTCTCAATGGAGAGGATACATATTTGTTTTACTCTTAAAACACACAACTTGTTGATTTATTTGACTTTCATGAACACGGGATTACATTTGTAACCAATAAAATGGTTACAAATGAAAAAAAAAAAACACAATCTTTACGTACTATATATTGGTCTGTATTTTTGTCAGGCAGATTTTTCGTTGATGGAAGTCGTGTAGAGTAATGATATGCAGCTGTATAACTTATCATACTATACATATATATATAATAATAATATATATGATTATATATATATATATATATATATATATATATATATATATATATATATATATATATATATTAAAAAGGGTCTGGATTGTGTCCTGATGCCCATGTTTGGTCCTGATCTGGACGTTAAATATTATCGTCGTCTTCATCAGTTGCTGGTGATGAAGGCACAATCGGACGTTGGATGATCAGTAATGAAAGCCATGTCGTTTGTGAAGAAGTTAACCAAGCTTCATCACAGGGCTTGCTGTCATTTTGGCCACCTACTATGTGTTCAACTCATAAAACCAAGATGAAGCTGGAAGGACACTGGAGTTTATTTGTCCCTCTGCTTGTCTTAAATATTGTTTGGCTACTTTGTTCTTCTTCCCAGATTTGTTCAGGAATCTTCTACAGTCATTCACTATGAGCTGTGTTTAAAACAGTTTCTCCCTTTTGTTCCTCCACTTGTTCCTCGTCACGATGAGCTGAAGTGGAAGATGGTATTTGCATTTAAGGATAACTCTGGATTCAGACGTGATGTTGAATGGTTCCATAATGACTTCAACCGTGTGCATGCACTTTTCACTGGCATGTGCAAAGGTGTTGGTATATTACCTCACCAGTGAGGAAGGAAGAGGAAGGCCAGCTTCCTCTTGGAGCAGCGCATATCATGAAAGAGAGAGAGAAGAAAATCGGCTCTCACACAATGGAGAGGGCGTGGGTGGGGGGCATAGAGGATTGAGCTTTGTGCCTGAACGAGAGACAGTCCAGAGAGTCAGGAGTTGGTTCTCCAAAAAATGTATTGCTAAATGAGTGCTACCATCAAATATTTAATCAGGTATGAAAAAATGCAGAATTATTATCTAATGTTTTGTTAGAATAGATAATTACTTTAATCCCACACAGCAGAATTTCTCTCAACTGATTTTATTAATTAATTATTAACTGCAAATCTTACTTCTTCAATTTTTTTTTTTTGGCAGAGACCGTCTCACATCATGTTTTCTGTGTTCCATTAGAATATTTAGGGCCCGTTGCAAAAGCCAACCACATACCTTCTTGTCCGATGGAAGTAAAGTCACCTTTTCTCCATGACCCCCAGCAGATCCCTCCAGTGAAGGCCTGATGACACCAAAGCTACTTTATATAATTTATACAACCTGAGGGGAACTGGACAGTGAGCTTGATGATTCAGAGGTTCTTCTTTTGTGTGACACCCTAAAAGTCGTTATAAATTAATGTTGTGAAAATCATCAGTATCTTCAAATATCCTTTATCTAATATAGAAATGACACATAGGACATATAACTTGATGCTATGGTGATACCTTCCCACCTGATACACATACCCACAGGTAAATAAGGGGAATACTTATACTTAAGGGCACTTATTTTCTAATTATAGCACTGCTTGTGATTATTTATGTTTTTATTTTAGCTCTTCATCTAACTTGAGGCTCTTATGCAAATACGTGTCTGTCTATGTTTTTCATGCACTTGGTGATATAATGTGATATTATAATCATAAATAATCTTTCAGAAGCACGGGAAATGTACAGATAAAACAATTACGGCTTCTTTCTATCTAAATTTCAGAAACTGTATAGGTAAGAAAAGTAAAACATTCTAAGGAGTCAGACATCATCCAAATACAGGAAGTTCTTCATTTCTCAGATTATTTTGACACACAATGCCCCCCACCCCCACAACTGTCATTTTGTGAACTGACTGAACATGTAGAAAAGCTGCAATTCACTCATTGTTGCAGTTTGTATGTCCGATCGCATTGTTTGTTTTAGTTACCTAATGGGTTATGATCATATATATATATATATATATATATATATATATATATATATATATATATATATATATATATATATATATGCTTGATTTTATTATTGATGGTGTACAAGGAATTCATTAAAAACAACTTAATAACCCAAGAACTTACAAAACAAAAAACAAAAACATTTAAACCAACTAGCCAATTAGGGTAATTAGATGAAAATTGGGTTAAATCATCCGAGCCTGAAGCAGCAGCAGATAGCAAACTGGACCCACAGAACAATAAAATTGAAAATGGTCTTCACAGGTGAGGAAGATCTTCTGATAAGAACATGGCAGCCAAACCTGCACCTCCAGCTATTGTGCTGTCCATACTCTCACTCCATCCCGCCTCTTTGACTGTTTGCAATTTGTTTTCAGTAAAGATCACAAGTTTTATCCCAGGAGTGCTTGTAGCCAACTTCTTCAGTGGGATGAGGATCTGCTTCTCTAACTGGTATCCAATGCTGTTGTGTGCAAGTTGTATCAATCTTGCACAAGGACATAGGCAGGTTCCCTCTCCCACATGTTCTGATGGGACTATTTGGTCACCTGCCTTTCCCAGTTTTGCAGATAAAGAGCACAACGCTCTGATTGTCCATCTTATTATCATAGTGCGACAGATGGTCATGGCCATTTAGACCACATCTCTCACACACGTCTACCAGACAGTCCAGACACCTGAAGAGTGGACTACAAAATTATAACAACTAATTCATCAGATGATGGATTACACTTGGAAGGAGATTAGGAGGGGTAGGAGAAAATGTATTTTATTACACTGTGATTGTATTAGATGTACTGGATAGCCCTCACGGACACACAGTTTGTCTAATGACATAAGTTTTGAGGAATGTTTACATTTTTTATAGCCTCACCAAGTGACTGAACATGTATTGTTGTTGGAAATTCCTTTCTGATTTCATATCTCATCTGTCTTTTGATCTCTACTTCTGAAGCCGGCACATGTGGTGCATACGGAGGTCAGGGGTCACTCCTTGATGGAGTTTGATGGGTTTTCTCCACAACTCAATGATGGGGGTTATTTATTGCCCCCTTAAAACTGTGTAGTGAACTGCCTTGTAGGGTAATTCTCGTTTAAGACTTGCCAGTCTGTCACAGCCATGTTTGGGTCTTACCCAAACTCTCACTAATGCTGCGGTCAAGAGGTGATGCACACACAGCGGACATTTGGAGGGAACTGATTGACGCTCTCAGATAATTCAGGTTGCAGTGTAAAGGAGTAATTTGTGACAGAACGAAGGACAGTGGACATGAACGCTGCTGTACGTGAGAGAAGTTTGTTGGCCATAGTCCACAGGCAAGATGGCGACTGCACCCAGTCCGGGTCACAGCGTTAAAGGGACAAATTATCTGAGCTTTGACTTTCCCTCTGGTGATCTCTGCTTCTCACCCACAACTTGGATGTGGATGGAGGGAATGTAAACACACATAACCTAATATGTAATGTAGCCAATATGTAATATGTAATATATGTGTTTTTTTCACTCACATGGGAAGAGAGCTGTTCTCATAAGAATTTCCAAACCTCAAGTAATTCACGGGCAGTGAGGTAATTGTTATGCATACTGCTTGATGCCAACCCTTACCAGGTCGTTTCGTTTACAGGAATATGAAAATGCCACTGCTATCCGTGACTGACTATTTCTCTTCTCTCCCTTTTCTCTCTCTTCTCTGCCCATCCTCCGCCCCTCAGTGACCACACCTTTACACCTCTAGTGTACCCTCCTTAAGGACTTCCTCTCCTCCCTCTACTGTTGCTTGTGTCTCAGGTGTTCTTGGTCCGTGAACAGTCATGTTCCCTCATCTACATGGGCCACGCCATGCACAAAGTGCAGAGGGGGGAGAAGCTGAGGAGCGAGCAGGAAGAGAGGGATGCAATAGGGGAACATGGAGGAGACTGGAGGGCGACCAAGGGTAACTCTACCCCAAGGACAGATGCAGAATGATAGCAACTGATGGGACTGGTCATGTTCGCCTGAGAGGAGCACTGCTGCAGACTTATATGCTGAGCATCTTGATCCGTACAGTGATGGAGGTGGTTATTTTTGTGGTGCAGTACCTCATCTATGGGGTGTTGCTCAAGGCATTATACCTGTGCAAGGTCTGGTCTCTCAACTGCTACATGTCCCGGCCCACAGAGAAAAATGTTTTAGTCGTCTTCTTGCTAGTGGTGGCCGGTGTGTCTCTGCTGCTCTCGGTGTTAGAGCTCTACCAGCTGGGCTGGAACAGCATGAAGAGTAATGAACGGAAAAAGAGGACAAGAAGCAAGTACAGAGTTGTTCCGGTGGCAGAGTCTGCCGCTTTGGAACCCAACAGCCAATCTCAGCCTTCAGCCCGATGCAAACGCTGCCAAGGCAGCTAGATGACCTGGTAGCCTGGAGTCACCACCTGAGTGTCTGACATTGGGAAAGGATGAACCTTACGGGTCTAACAGAAAGTACAGAAAGTGTTTTTTCAAAGACACAAATAAGGAGTGGATTTAGTCAGAACATAAAATTGATGCCTAACAATTGACAAGATAATGGAATAAATATTCAGTTATATATATTGACCATGTCAATTTAAAAATAAAAAAAAAGACTGACGAACTGCAAAAGAAAATGTATTTTGAAGTGTGAACAGGGTAACAAGTGTGTTACATCAGTGTGATACACATTTCTTACTTGTAGAAACCACGAAGCAGTGATAAAATGTTTAAGTTAGATGAAAGTGAAGCTTGAGCTGAAGTAACTTTTTGACAAAATATGACACTTATCCCAAATTGTATAGTTACCCTCAATCCCATTTTATATTTTTCCATTATTAATTTGCCATTCTAGTTAATAATCGATCCGTGTGATTTAGATAACCAACAGTTTAATTCTCCTGCTGCAAAAAAAACCTTTAAAACGCCAGTTTGTTTTACAGACTTATTATGCAATAAACTGTAAAGCTTGTCAGTGTAAAGGGATATTTTATATATATATTTTTTCAGTTATTGAAGATAATGTCATGGTCCTGTTGATCTTTTTTGTTTTTAAGTTGATTTTTGATAGTTTAAAATTGTTTTTACTGTTTTTATTTTGAAGGTTTAGTACTATTTATCCCTTCCTTTTAATTTGAGTTTTTTTTTTGATTAAATCAGATATTTGTTAACCATTTCCTTTTTTGCTGTGTTGTATGTTTTCGGGTCCAGTAATTAGAACCTCGCGTAACAGGTAAGGTGCATTAAAAAAGTGAAAATATATTTTTTCTTTCAGTGAAACATTAAACATGTTTTCTATTCCTCTATTTTTCCAGATGTTGTACCAAAGATTGTAGATCCAAGGTAAGCAAACCGTTGACTGGCCAACCGAAATGGACTGAACTTGCAGGTCAATAAATCTAATATATAATTTAAGTCTATTCAATTGCAATACACTAACAGTATTAAATACTAGAAGTATAAAATGGTGTGGATAAATCAGCATTTTTTTTTTATCAGCATTAATATAAACCTTTGTGTGGAGACGATGAAAACATGTAGCCTGTTTTAGCTTCCCTTCGAGTTGGATTTAAGGGAAAGGAGAAAAAAATAGGTCCTGCTCTGCCACAAGAGGGCAGCATCGTACTTAACCTTCATCATACATGGTGTAAATGATGATCGCCTATGCCAGACGTGTCAAACTCAACGCCCGCGGGCCAAATCCTGCCCGCATAACAATTATATCCGGCCCGTATTACAATATTTCATTTGTATAATAACTAGCCCGCTGGTATACAGTACAAACACCGCAGATACTACAAATCCCAGAATGCAATGCCATAGCCAGCACGTCAATCAATAGCGCCAGCGCTTCTCCCTGCTCCTCTTTTATCAGCATTAATCCAGTCACTCTGAAATATAAGGTTAACCCACAAAAGAGATGCAGTGATTGATTTTATATGTAATTATTAACTTGTAAAATATAGTTTTATGGCTGTTAGTGATGCCTGTGAATAAAACGTTTTCATTGACATTATTCTGTGAAACTATGCTGATAGAGAGGGAGACACAAAAAGTAGTTATGCTGATCTATTTTTATTTTTTAATCTGCAATGAATTTCCCCAATGATGTTTTTGAATGATTTTGATTTAGTGTCTCTTTCTCACTATGTGCAGAACATTTTTATATGTTACGTATATCAGTAGTTTGTACATTTATGTGAATTTTTAAGTGTAGTTTAATCCTTTATTTTACCACATAAAACATTTAGCCTACTGTAAAATTGATCTCTGTTGGTTCTGGTTCTTTCACATACACCTCTATGCAATGAACGCCATCATTACTGAATCAATGTGTAAAGTTTTCTGTTGTCTTCCAGGTGATTTTCTGTGTCCTTCGAGAATCCGAGTGCTTCTTATAATGTTCTGCTTAATTAACATATTTAGATGTACACATTCAATTTATTCAGACTGAATGTCTGACCCTGAAGAATTTTTATCAACCTCCAAAATATCATAAACCTCAAGATTAATGCAGAAATGTTGCAAAATTAAAGATCGGTAGAAATAAAGAGGGGGAATCCCCTAATGGACAGACTGTACCTATGTAGAGGAATGTTTTCTGTATTATTGTATTACTATCTCGTCCTCATTTGCATGTTCCAGTAGTATAGCCGTCAGAAATGACCTGCGTGAGACAGACTTGAGAGGATGTACAGTATTTCCACAACTGTCTCTTCTTATCAGCCAATTTGAGCGCCAATACCCATGTCGGTCTGTCACAAGCTGCAAATACGTGGAAATGGGCTGTAGATTCTACCATCTTGTTGGTTGACTGCAAATCAGATTCACCTCTGCAAAGTTAACCTCATTTCATCACCGTCTAAGATTAGTGCATATGCTTTATTCAGACTGATGACTCTGTAACATTCCTGGTATAATTTTACAATTTTCCGTTGATATAAATCATGGTTCTTTAATGAATAGGTATAAGCTGTTGCCATGGAAACCATAAAAAAGAAAAACTATCAATGTCTTAATAGAAAAAAGCACCTCTCCAGAATATAGCTAATGCGTCTGCACAATTGCTGAAGATAAAGTACATGGATGGTTTTAAATGAATCTGGAAAAGCAATCCAAACTCATAGGACAGGCTGAATATTTTTCCATAACATGAGAGGGATAAACATTTTAGAAATACCAAAAAAGAGATTAGGACCTGAGCAAAAATGTTTAATAGTACCAGTGCTGTTCAGAAATTCTGAGATCAATAATTCAAATGATTTAGATAACAATGTTTGGATCATCATTGGATTTAATGTGTCAAATTTGTCAATATTCTAAATTCCATTGCACCCAACTTACTTAGAAAATTTGCCCCGATGAGCAAAATACTAGACTGGATTCCTCTGGAATGTAGTGAGTCATGCAGCAAATACTTCGCTGTGGCTTTTTTTTTTTTTTTTTATCCGTACAAAGATTACATGTCTTAGGTCAGGACATTTTGTCTTTTTTGAGATATCAAACTTTGGCTTTAGATCAATATGACACCAGTTACCAAAAATAAATATAGTTCATTTATAAGTTCATTTTTTTAGTATTCTTAAGTAAAGATCAAATTGAATTTCAAAGTAAACTTTATGTTGCAAGAATACTTATATTATTGCATTAATAGTATACGTTCAAATGTACTATTATAATACTTCTTGGGATTTAATTGTGCTGCTTTAAAATTTGGAAAAGTTGTACTTTTCCTATTAGTGTAAGAGTATTAAACTTTGAGTATACATTTGATTTGCATCTAAGTTTTAGTTTGCACTGAAATTAGAATAATAGAGTATCCTTTATTAGTCACATTTAGTCAATGACAGGATGTTTGGGTTTACAGTGTGTTCGCTAGTTAAAAGATTAAGGGCAAGCACTGTTTATTCAAAGAAAACTTAAGACTTTTCATGTCAGTATAATACAAGTCTGCTGAAGTATGATTATGTTAAATATATCTCTGGTAAGTACGTAAAATGTATGCTCCATGTGTACTCTTGGGTTTTTTTGGTTAAAAGAAGTTTACTAATTTCCCACTTGAATCCACTTTTTTGAAAGGGACACAGTACCTCTAAGAAGAAGAACTGGAAGAACTAGACACACAGGGGAGGGGAAGTAAAAGTATGAGAAGAATGACTGTAGTGAGGATTCTGGGAAAAGTAGTTATAAATCTATAGCTAACTGCCAGTTTATTGTTAAGTGGTATCTGTTGCCCTGAAGTTGCCCACAACTCCCTCGCCATCAACCGGTTATAGCTGATGAATGACCAATTCATGTGCTGCATCATCCTATGGCTGGGTTCCAAAACCGATTGCGTCACAGCTACGCGACAAGGCATGTTCCATTTCAACAGCTGCTTCAAATGCAACCTAAAAATATGACCCTCTTTATCCGGGCTCCCCAAATTCTCTAAAGTATGTTCAAAATAGTGATGCAAGGATCCTGAAGAGAGTTCGTAAATACGAACTCTCATTGGCTTGCCATCTCCACCAGGATTGATTATAAGATCTCTCTCCACACTCACAAGTGCATCCATAGCAACGCACCCCAAGAACTACTTACCCCACTGACCTCAACACGATCCCTCCGTTCTACCCACTCATACCGCCTCCTCCTTCCCCGGACTAAATCAGCACCATGGGTGATTCGGCCTTCTGTTCTTCTGCCCCTCGTCTGTGGAATGCCCTCCCTGACCTTCTGAGAGCTCCACAGACAACTGACACATTAAAAAAAGGACTTAAAACTTTCCTTTTTAGCAGAACCTTTAACTTTTCATTATCATTGTTGCTTTTTGGTCATGTTTTTATATAGTTATCATTATATTTTTCATTGATGCTTTTATCTGATTTTATCTTGTAGCACTTTGATATTTGATCCAAATGTAAAGTGCGTTATAAATTAAATGTATTATTATTATTATTATGTGTAACGTTTAGCTCTTTCCTCCCAAAACGTCGTGACCGGTAGAATAGACAAAAAAAGCCCTATAAAAGTACGCGACCGAAAGTGAAGCGTCTCAATTAGGTACAAACAGAAATGCAATACGTTTCTTTCAACCTCAATGACTTAATTCTTGTTGCTATGAAGCTGCTTCCACAACTATCAATACCGCATCTATCTTATCCGGCGGTGTTATTATTCCTTTTATGCCAAAGCATTTAAAAATAATCATACTACGCTGTTCTATAACTTTAACAGCGACAAATCATCAATTAATGATCAGCTGCGAGTGTTGCTAGTCAACAGGAAGGATGCTTCGCGACTTAACCGGAAGTGCTGAAATAATTTGGCGTAGGACGAATCGTCTCTCTCTCGTGTCCTTCGAAGGATACACCACCCGATCAGATACACCGCTCGTGTCACTGGCGGCTCTGTCTGTTAAAAGTTACTGAAAAGGGTAAAATAATAAGTTATTTTCATTTCGTCATGGTTTATTGATGAGGCTTGATGCTGTCTGGTTGTTTTGTAACTATTTAGAATACGAGCCGAGGTGCTTAGAATTGATTGAGTCAGCTAGCTAGTTTAGAAAGGGTTAACATTAGTTTTGTTGTCCCAACGTGCTTCGGTTAGCATCGAGTTTGGTTCGAAACGAGTTAAGCAAGTGTGTTTACTGACTTAGCAGCATGAATAGGCACTTTTTTTTAAATTATATGACCAAAGGACGAATTATTAAGTTTCACAAATGTAATTAGAAATGTCTTTACTCCGCCCAAACAGAATGAGACACCAACCGGTACCAGAGCTGAGTGTCGCAGTCATTAGCCGTCATCTAACTATGATCATATCTAATGTCAAAATATTAGAGCTAGACGCTCTTATTGATTGACTGTGTGCAGAAGGGACTGGGGTGATAACTGCCTTATTTCAGCCATCGTTACTGCAATCCCTACCTGTCATCGCTTGAATGCTAGGTTGAATAATTGTATTACCTGACGCAGGTTAGTACATACTACATAGGAAGTATAGCTATTGAATTGATCTACTAAATATATGAAAGATGACAAATAACATATTTTGACAGTTTTCTGACATGTTTTTCAGTGATGAAATGTTAAAATTGATTTTATTGTTTCACTTTTTGTTTTTGTTTCATCATGATAATTCTAAAAGCTATGAATGATTATAATTTTGGGAGAGATTTGTCAGTCCCAGGGAGGAATTGGCTGCAGTTACATAGTATTTGCTTCTTACTTTATTGACAAGGCCTACAATGATTGCACCCTACACATAAAGTGTCACACATCAATGCTTGATGTGGAGCCAGGTAATGCCCCGGATCTGGTCCATCCACAATATTAACAATGACAATGCCTAAGGGATATTTACATTTGTGGGACAAGTATTAATAATGGTACAGACTTGAGTTATGAATAGTGTAGCCCAAAACTGTTGCTAATTCAGATAGTTATGATAGTTAATGCATCTTCAAAAATACTTAGCTAAATCCTGAAGAAAACCACAGTGTATGACAAATCACTTTTCTTTTCAAACAATCAAACATAATTATAATAATGATGATTGTAATAAATGTTTTTCCCCTTTGTCATACATTTTTATAGAGCAAACAATGAATTTGTTAAGTGACATCAATTTTATGATTTTTATTGAAAATAATAAATTTTAGCTGTTTTAATAAAAAGTACAGACGTGGTTTGAGCAAGTGTGTTGCAAAGCTGCAGTTTAATATGGGGCAGACTGAACTTTCCTGAATGCCATCTTATTTTTTCTGTTACGTCATCATTATAACATGTCATTTTGATCTTAATATTAACGCTAACAAAAAAAATTATTGGTCTGTATTTTTGACAGAACAGTCATGATGAATCATTGGATCAAGACAGGTGTTTTAGGTTCAGTGACTGTGGCGTTTGGCTCAATACTATGGTCGCAAAAGAACACTGAATCGGATCAGTTTGCTTCTAGTTGCACAGCCGTTGACAAAAATGCCAGCTCTCCCTATGAAATTAAATTGGTCCAAGTCCTATTCCGACATGGTGCTCGAACGCCGCTTAAGTCAATACCTGATGTGATGGAGGTAAACATTTTCTTTCGCATTTCATCAGCTCATTTTGCTTTGGTGTCTAAAACTATAAACAGTTGCACATCTGTACATATTAATGACCATTATGCAATTCTTTGTCTGGGCACATATGTCTCATCCAAGGCGCAATGGGTACCACAACTGTTGGAGCCTCCAGCCCACACCCACATCAACTATGTAGTGAAAGATCTTCATGGTGGCCCCAAACCTCCTGCTCCTGTGGAAGACCGCTATCGGAGTAACAAACTCACCGTGAGTTTGTGTGTTTTGTGGTGGAATATTGTCATACCCGACATGTAAGCATGTAGTAGTTGGAGAGTCACAGTAATATAATATTCCATGTTGGTGCGCGCCTGCAACGACCTTTAAATCATGCAAACGTGTAAAGTTTATCTGGCTCTTACTGGGACAAGAGTCCCCGATGATAATGTTTGTTACATCTGTCTTCATTCAACTGAATAACTGCCCTCCGAATTCAGTGCATATTCCCCCAATTACATTAGATTAATCTGTATTAATCTACAGTTTATTAATCTGTAATAATTTATAACCTGCTTGTAGATCTTCAAAGTGAAATTGTGTCCCATTTGCCAGCCCCAGTGTCAATGGAAGTGATATATTCCTGTGCTGACTTTGTTGCTAAGCTAAAGAGGTTTACCGCACCGGATTTAGCTTAGAAAAAGAAATCCCACAGTATGGATTCTTGCTGTCCTCGTATCACATTCAATCTGGATTTCTGCATGCCATCGGAGGTGTTGGGCCACATCTGTGAATAAAACTGGATACCGTTTGTCACAGGGTGGGGCGTTCCCCGGTCAGCTGACCACAGTAGGCATGCAGCAGCTGTATGAGCTTGGCAAGAGGCTGAGGAGGAGATACATCGAGGAGACTCAATTCCTCAACTCCGCCTTTACCCCCGCCGAGGTCTAGTGAGTGTATCATTTTCTGCTTTTCAATGTTAAATAGGCATAAGACGTAAGACATCAAACTTAAACCTTCATGATTTTCATGTAGGCCACCTTCCTGTACCTTCTTTGCCATTTTTAGTGTGCGCTCAACTAACATTGTAAGGACCATTGAATCTGCCAAGTGCCTGGTAGCAGGCCTCTTTGAGCAGAAACAAGAAGGTAGGGTATAAATGCATGTTTACAAGATGTCACTTAATCAATTCCCATCTTATTTGTTTTTTGTCATTTTCTTTTACTTGGAAGACATTTTGCCTATATTAACTACGGATGCAGAGTCTGAAATCCTGTATCCTAACTACCAGGGATGCATAATGCTGAAAAACCTTTTCAGGTATGTAGAGTATAGTTTAATACCAGGTGAATAGACACATCAAATTATAAACTCCATACCCAAAATTGGAAAATGCGTTGAAATTCTAAGATGTGGAACATTTTAAGCTGAGTTTGGATACCTCTGACAGGTTGTCATGGTATGTCTCTGTTTGGTGGCTTACACTTTGTGTGTTCTGTGTAGCACCCGCTGGGCAGCGTTTGCCACTCTAACAGACATTGCAGAAGACATGCAGAGCATCAAGAGCGCACTGGGCATTGCTGCTCACCAGAACACTGATTTCGTTCTCATTAGGGACGACATGGTTGCCAGAGAGGTAACAATGCCACACCATGATTCATGACTTCTATTAGTACTCACAACGTGCTCTCAGGATACATGCCATCATTAACGGGACTTGGCCTGGCCAGAGGTGGAAAACCACAAGATGTCTAGTTATGTAAGATGGCACTCTGTAATAGAGTTTATAAAGTTTCTATCATCCAGCATTAGTCAGCGTGATTTGAGCTGAGTGATACTCTGTGTTCAACGCTCTATTTGAAGATATTCTAAAAGTCCTATTGAATTCCATATTACATAGATAGTAAATCTCAAATTCATTACTGGATGAGAAATTGAAAATAATTTAACATCGTTTTATGAGTAGTGTAGTGTCAGGCTTTAGAAGAGCATTTTTCGACATGTTAAAATTGTACTGTGGAGCAACTAGAGGATCATGGCTAGAGAGGCATCTTCATTGTGCTTTTCTGAACTTTCTCTCCCCTGTCACTGCCTGAGTCGGACACTAAAGCTCTTCTTCAGACTCATTATAATAAATGTTATCGCATTCAGCTGTAAACTGTTATAACTAATTCAAACTAACCAAATACAGCCATACTTAACAGTCAAAACAGCTGCACTCCACTAAGATTAAAGCTTTTTTACTTTCACTCTTTAAGATTCTGTTAAATAAATGCCATTGTAGAAAATAACTGATGAAAGGTTAAATGACAAATCTGGTGAAATCAAAAGATCTGGAGAAAGGTGCGAGAAACCTTAAGATGTTTCCTGTTGAGGTTTTGTGTTGCTTAACAGCAGAGCTGATACTGACCACGCAACGTCTCTGAACATTACCAGACGCACGGTTTACCCTACCCACCGGTGCTCGACACCTGGAGGAATAAAGTGGAGCAGAGAGCTTTGGACATGATGTTGCATTTGTTCGAACCCACCAAGAGGTTAGATTAAATTGGACTTGCACTGTCAGCCTACCATCAACCCTAAATCCACCTTTTAATTTGGGTGCTGTGTATTTGGCAGGGAGAGCTTTCAGCTGTCTGTGGGACCCATTCTGCACCTTCTTTTATCCAACATTGAGGAGAATCTACAAGGCACCTCACCAGACAGGTTGGACACCTCCAGATGGTTACACCCATGTCTTGCAGAAACCTGACTGTTTGGTTATTGAATTTGGTCTATTGAAACCCCCTCAAACAGGAAGTTGTTTCTCTACTCTGCTCACGACACAACTTTGATTCCCTGTCTGTCGGCTCTCGGGATATTTGACATGAGATGGCCACCATTTGCTGCTGATATAACCGTGGAGCTGCTCCAACACCTGCAGACTAAAGACACTTTTGTGAAGGTGTCATACTTGGGCCAGGTAGGATGATAAAGATAATTTTGTAAGCTATTGTATTCTCTCCTTTGCTTTTTTCCCTCTATGTTCTTTGTTTTTCTTTAGGACCAGCTCATAGCAGGTTGTAGTGGAGTCTACTGCCCCCTGGAGGAATTCAAACAGGCCCTCTCTGCATACTCACTAAGCTCTGAACTCTACCAGTCACGTTGTAGCGACTCTGAAGGCCTGACCAAGCTTTGAACCGTTTAACAAACCTTAATGTCTCATCAGAGCTCACCTCGAAACCAACCTCTATCAAACATGTCTTTTTTTTTGAGCATCCTCAGTTCTTCATCCAGCCAGTCCACTCAATACATCGTGATAAATTTTCATGGCCTCTTAGAAATTTAGTTCACCCCAGACCTCATATCGTAATTCATCATGTCCATGCAACAACGGCAGTAAGTTGTTCCTTAAAGGCAGATTAAACGAGTGATCAATGGACGTGTGTGCCATTTTGCTAGTCAGTGCATTACAGAGATCAGATGTTTTGTGCATTGACGTCAGCACTTAATCCATCCCTTTGATAAAGGATCATTCTGTTTTTGTTATCAACAATTAACAAGTTAGACCAACATGTAAACCCTGCACCTTCATAAATCTAAAAACAGTGCTACTCTTCTTACAACATAAGTACTTTGAGAGAACTTAATTAGACCATTTTCATTAAATCACAATAAAAAGAACATTTCGAAAGACTTCAACTTCTGTAAGTATTTGGAATGGTTTTGCACAACACTGAAGGTTTGCATACAGCACAGGGGAATGAATGTCATCAGACTTCACTTATGGAGCGTGGAAATGAAAGATATCATCAGGGTGGTCTTCAAATGTTAAATCTCTTACCAATGTTGTATCATCGTCTGTTTTTACAAACTCTCACATTGAATCATGTCATTCCTTTATGTCCTGTTTCCCACCATTACTAACAGTAGTACGTGGGTAGTTTGAAAACTTAAATATAAAGGAACAGACCACAGCAATATAAACCTGACTTACTGTACTATAAACATCATACCTCACCTGGGGGTGGGTTTCATCCTGTTGCCTAAAATGTAAATGATTGGATTGTTGAGGCACAAATAAAGATTTGAATCAAATGTTAAGTCTCTCTCTTACTTCAAAGGTAATTTCACTGTACCAGGTAAGTGAAATCTCAAAATGTCAGTTACCCAAGCACAGCTATTATAGAAAGGTGATAACCTCTCAGTGAGTTCCTCCTGACGAAATGTCAACTTTGAAATACTGTATCTTAATCTGACTCACTCTTTGTTCAAGCTAAATGTTGGTGAGCTGGTTTGACGCGTCGAATGACAAAAACAAGCTCCGATCAACATCAATGCCAACATGTGAATAATGTGAGTCATATGGACATGCAGACATATTCCATAGACGACATGTGTATACCAAAACAATATATTTTATTTGTAGTCCATCACCACAGCCCCGGTAGGCTATTCTGCACCAAAGCCAATGGAGAAACACATGACAAGCTTATACAATAGAGAAAAGAGAGGAAGTCAACTGGATGGAAAGCAGTATGTGTTTACATTTCTGTGTCTTACTCTGGACACTACACCTGCTGTATTAATTATCATCATATTAACCAGATCCAATTAGCTCTAGAATACCCAGCATACCTGCTCTGGCATTCATCCATTCCTGTCCCACTCTGCTGACCGTTTGGAGATTTATTGCTGTGGGAATGATTATTACCCAGAGTCAACAAGAGTCAAAACAAAACAGAAACACAACAGGAACAAGGAAAACACACAAAGCACATCTGGGTATTAGTAATATTATTCAGGCTGCCAAAAAGTTGAGTCCTGAAGGTTTTGCAGCATCGGGTCCAATGTCGTCCACGATCTGAAGTGGACTGCATTATCGCTGTGTTGCAAAGCTGCCAGGATCCTCGCACATTATGCTTTGCTAACAATGGTAAAAATAGAGAAAGAAGACGCTTTCTGCAAACTGTCCATGTTTGTGCTTTTTTTTAATAATACTATTATCTTAATGAGGTCATAGTTTGGTTTGTTATACACTGGAGTTACAAAGGAAATTAAAATAGACTAAAATTCGAATAGCCCACCAATGGTAAACAGTACAGTATTTTTAGGGGGCATTCCTCCCCCAATGAAAGTTGGGTAAGAGGAGTTGAGAGGTCACTGATAGAATGCCTATACATACAGACACATACATACATACCACACAAACATACGGTCTGCCAGGCACACACACTCACACGTATATACTGTACAAACAGTCAAAACAATGGCGTGAGAGACGAGATGGAAGTTCCACTAAAGTCTTCACAAAGCACAAATTCTTCTCATTCCTTTTCTCATGTTACACACCACTTTCATGACATTTGTTTTTTAGATTTGAAAAAAAAAGGAGACATATACTGTAGCATCTCCACGCTGACTCGTCAGGTTGATTCCTCTTTGATGTTTGAAGTCGTCTTTACAGTCAGATAATCAAAAAACACAAGAATAGTTTCTGCGAAATTGATGCACAACAATCCCCGTACATTCTGAAGTTCATGAGTCAAAATCAAACGTCTTGTTGCAAAAGTACTCCAATATGGGCCTGTGTCCCGGGTCTCAACTTAAATAGTTCCCACAGGACATTACTAGGTGACTGATTAGCTCCATTCTGTCCATCTCTTGGTAGTCCTCTCTCCCTCTCTCTCTCTCGTTATACTTCCTTTCCTAGAGTCAAACAGAGTTTCTCTTAATCTCCACACCACATTACCATAACTCCATCCTTGCGTGATGTCCAAGAACATTCTGGATACAAGGTTTCTGTTGGTTTAGAACATTCCAGGGCCCGGACTGAACCCCATGTCCATGTCACGCGGCCTCATCTGACCCCCCATCATCATTGTCTGCTGTGGGGGGCCACCCATGCCCTGCAATGACATTATCATGTTAGGTGAACCGCCCGGGCCTGGATGGGCCATTTGTCTCGCCTGCATCATCCCTCCCGGACCCCCAGGCGACATCATCCTGTGCTGGGGGCCCATCATACCTTGGCCCATGAATCCTGGTGGCCGCATGGAGTTATGGCCAGGGTTTCCCATTGGCATGTCTTGGGGGACCATCCCCCCACCAGGCCCCCCTGCCATCCCCCCCATCCCCTGCATGGACATCCCCATCCGTGGAGGACCGTCACCCATCATGCTCTGCATGGGGAAGCCAGATGGGTGTGGTGGTTTTACCCCAGGATTGTCTCCTCCACCTCGGGGAAAGTAAGACAGAGTCTGACTGGGTTTCTCTGACGGGATTATCCTGGACAGGTCAAACTCGGGTATTCCAGATGCTCCCGGTCGCATCACTTCATGAAGGTCCGCGTCACTGAATCCACCTTGCATGTTGTTGAATTCTGGTCCTCCAGGGGTGTTGGGTTTGCACATAACACCATCACCCCCTCCCCCATGTGACATGCTAACCATCCGTCCACCCATTGGAACTCCCTCTCCCTGGAAGCCCATGGGATGGCCAGGGAAACCTTGGGGACCAGGGCCATTGTGCGGGGAGAAAGGTCCTTGCTGGGACGGGGACTGGGTGAGCGGGTATGCTTGGCCTCTGTGAGGGTACCCTATGCGTCCCTGAGGCATCATTTGTGGGTTTCCCATACCAGGGTCTTGTGGATTTGGTGGTATCATCATGCCATGAGGAACCATGCCTGGGCCCATATTAGGAGCATTGGGAGAGGGCATCTGCGGGGGCATTCCATGGGAGAGGGGCTGGGACCCCATTGGATTCATACCCAGAGGGCTGAGGGCTGACATGGGTCCAGCATTTCCAGGTCCCATCATACGTGGATTGCCTTGGTGATTCATTGCCATTCCTGTACATATGAAACAGAAAAAAGTGATTATATCTAAAATAAAAAAAATTTCAAAAAAAAAAGTTCTAAAACAGATTTAGAACAAGATTTAGTCAAACAGATGTAAGTAAAAATTATAAATAATCTAAATAAGACCTAATAGTTGCCGGAGTTGACTAACAAACAGGATATTTTCTTACCATTATTGTTAACTGATGGGAGATTGGGGGAGCGGGCCGGGGGTGAGTCATCATCTGAACTGGCAACAGTCTTTATGGCATCATGGTAAAGTGGGGTGGAGCTGGGCATTGCAAACTTGGACATGCGTGACATCATGATGGAGAGGGGGTTCTGGGACAGAGTTGGCTCCGGGGGTATGGTGTATGGGCTGCCAGATGGGACATTGCCTGGGAGAGACATGGGGCCAGATGGAGCTCCTGATGAGGGAGGAGCAGAGGGAGGGCCGTTACCACCTATAAGACAACATGACGGGCAAAGAGTTGACATAAAAAAAGTAGTAAAAAGCTTAGAAGTAGACTTTTTACTCCCCGGCATATTGTTTTTATCTGTGGCCATCAATTGGATCCAGTTTATATGACCACAAGAGGGAGCCACTGGACTGTAACCCACCCAACCCCCAACCCTCAGACAGATGTGTTAATATGAAAGAGTGATGCCCTCACTCATCAATCAGTATGGAGATAGACCGCTTCCATACCGACTTTGTTTTCAGGCTTTAGGTTTTATTGACTAATTCTTATTTCAAAGGACTAAAAGGGCTCAAGTCTGACGGGTTGTTTACACGAAATACTATTAATCACTAAAAAAATTGCTTACCTTGAATACAAATTATAATCAATACCAAACCTCTCAGATTAGAAACATTAACTGAACAATGCAATGAAAAGAAGAGGAAGCAGAAACAAAGCTGCTAATGAAAACAAAAGGATATTTATACCTTGCTCCATGTTCCCCATCATGTTTGGTGAGGTGATACTGTGGGGAGGCTTGCCCCCCTGTGGTGGCACTCCGGGACTCTGCATTGGTGGTTTAGGTGAGGAAGCCCATCCTGGAGAGGGGTTAGGAAGAGAAGGAGACCTCATATGGACAGGAGAGGCACCAGCTGATCCCATCATAGAGTGGGGGGATTTCATTGGTGCTGAAGATGGAGGAGCTGGAGGGGCACTGGGACCTGTGGGACCAGTGAGCATACCAGCCAGCTGGGACGGCGTCTGAGGAGATTTAAGGTTTCCAGACGGAGAGCCCATCATGGGGGACTGCACTTGCCTTAGAGGAGGGGACTTAAGGGGGTTGACGCTGGGAGAGTTTCCCCCTCCTACTTGGACATTTAGATCTGCTGGCTTGCGGCCCCTCTGACCTTGCGAAGGACCACCAGCAGAGGGGAGGTGGTTAATGCGGCCATTCCCCCCGGTTTGCGTCGATCTGTGCTCTGGACCAAAAGCCTGGTCTCCATGTGGACCCCTCATAACTCCAGGACCTACTGGGAAAGGCCGTCCAGGTCCCATTGGAAAGTCTCCTGGCTGTGTCTGCTCAGGGAAGGGAGGGCCCTGCATGGGCCTGCCTTGAGGGCCCATGTTCTCAATTGGAGGTCCTCCGCCTGCTCTCATTCTCATAATTTCTTCAGGACTTATATTCAAACCAGGATCTCGTAGTTTGGAAGGGTGCATATGGGGTCCAGGACCAGGACCGGGCCCCATGCCAAACTCAGGCCCCATTTCCCTTGCCCCCATTCCCTGGAGTCGAGACGATGGACTCATAGGACCCTCACCAGGCATTCTAGGGAATATACCCAAGCCATTACCGGGTTCCATTCCACCTCTTTGATGCCCCATCATCCTTTGCATGTCCATTATCATCCCAGGAGGGAGACCCTTCTCTCCACCCATACCTTGGTGGAACATAGCTTCTTGGACCGACTGAGGATTTGGGAAACGCTCAGCTCGACTTCCTGGACCAGCAAACATTCCTCCAGGTCCTCCAGGGAAGCCTCGTGCATCTCCCATACGGGGAGGCATGTCTTCGGGCCAGCCCATTCCAGGCCTTGGGGGTCCCTCCATTTCAGGATTCATCATACCAGAGAAGCCAGGCATCCTCTGCATATGTGGGGGCATTCCTCTGGGACCAGGACCCATGCGCTCCTGGTAGTGCTCCGGGGGACCACCAGGTCCTCCCCACATCTCCCCTGGACCCATCTGATAAGGAGGCGGGGGCCCTCGTATCATGCCACGAGGGCCATGGGGGTGCATCATCATGTCTGGAGGAAGTGGCCGGTGCTGCATTTCTTGTTTCTTCCTTTTCTCTTCATAAAACTCTTGCTGAAGCTTCAACCAAGCCACCTGCTCTGGGGTCATCTGATCTCCATCACCACAGCCCCCTGGCCCAACCATGTGTGCACTCATTTCATCTTGCGGAAACGGGGGCATGTCCCTGGGACCATGGGGTGGGCCAAAGGGTGGCCCCTGTGGACGAGGTCCTCCTGGCCCACCTGGTGGTCCAAGGCTCTGAGACTGGGCCATCATAGCCTGTAGAGGTCCCTGCTCAGACCTACGGGGTGCACCATCAGGGCCTCCATCATGGGGACCACCATGGGACTGTTGGGGCCCAGCTGGCGGAGCATCACGGTCATCAGGGAAAAGCATGCGCTGGATATCTCGCAAGGTCTGCAAAGAGCGCTGCCTATGCTCCAACTGTTCTTGGGACAGACCTTCTGTGTTGGCTTCCATGTTTAACAGCTCCTGGGCCAGTTGTTGTTGTTGCTGTTGTTGCTGGGGTGTCAGACCCGTCCCACCAGAGCCTCCACCCTGTCCTCCTTCTCCTACTGTTGGAGGGTTTAGGCTTGCTTCTACTTGGGTTACAGGGGCCTGTTCAATTGTTGCAGTAGAGTTATTTGGGCTACCCCCAGGAAGATTTTTGGATTCCATGCCTGCAGTGGAGGACCCTTCCTGTGAAAGAACACCAGGTTGGTTCCCTTGGCTTGAGGGCTGAGATGGGGCCGGCTCTGCCATGCCAGATAAGGACGGCTTTGATCCAGGTTGGTGGCTCTGTTCTTGCGCATGGGAAGCGGGTTGCTGGGGAGGCTTGGAGTCGTTTCGGAGGGCACTTGCAGCATTGTTCTTTAACATAAAGAGACAGAAGTCAGATTGCTCTTCGGTACTGTCATGTGACACACTGGTAAAAGAAAGTGCATGTGTATAATTCTGTATGCGTCTTTACCAGGAGGTGAGCTTTGTCCTTGCTGTTGGAGATATTTTTCATGTGAAAGGTGATGATGTTTTCTGTATGGCCAGTTAGAACTGCATCAGCTGCCCTGAAGACAGGAAAGCAGTTGTCAGATACTCAAAAGACACAATAAGCGTGTGTGTGCGTGTATGTGTGTGTAATTGAGAGGCCGATAGTGGGATGATTGAGTAATAGACAGAGCCATGAAGGTAAAAGCAAGGTCATAAGACTAAGTAAACTGTTGAGCACACACACTTTTCAACAAACATCCACATCTTTGATATCTAATTCCCTACCAAGGGGTTAATCAAAGCCAAATGTGTACTCCCACATGTTTGTGCAGTTAAAATGGATTTAGGCTATGACTGGAAAAAAAGTTGTTGGAGGAAAGAAAAGAGGGGGAAGCAAAGTTGCGACACGCATCAAATATGACACCAACCTCTGAAGACGGGGGAAGAGAGATATAATTGAGGTATAAGTATTGAGATGATGCATTAATAACTAAGTCATAACAAGGAGACATAGATTTAAATATAAACACTACTCACTGAATGAATGTGAAATACAGGTATAAGAAGATACATATAAAATGTGTACTAAAAATTCTTTGTTTGAGTACCAGATTATAGCTATGGAAGAAATGTAGGACCTGAAATAGTATGTAAGATACTCGCCACAGTCGATAATAGTAACTCTCAGTTTCCTTACTTGTTGGCCATCTCTGTGGTGAAGACATAAACAAGTTTTGAGCCTGGTTTCTGGCCAGTAGGAGGTTCTGTTGTGGATCCCTGGCCTCCCATTGTATTATGGGAGGGTGTAGAGGAGCGACTTAGTCCAGCATTGGAGGTAGAATGTGTGACCGAGTCCTGGGATTTCACGTCATTGGAGTTACAGTCTGCAGGGACACAACAAGAAAGACTGGAGTTTAGTACTGGGAAACGCAGTCCTTCTGAGAAGCTGTCATGAGTCAAGTTGGTCAGCCGAGGAAGTCTAAAGCTGGGCTTACACTGCACGCCTTTAGAGTCACGGACGTTTAATTTCAACTCAGACTGTACGAATCAAATGTTTGCAGAAAGCTCACAATGGGAGTGCTCAAACTGTGCAAACGGTCCGGCTTCTGCAGCCTTTTGTCGCTGCTTACAATTGTCAAGGCATAAATAAAAACTGTGTTTGTTTGCACCATGCTAACAAGACAGAAACGATCTGTCTTGATTATTTTTTCCCATCCTGTGTGGCGAAACTCCAGCATATCTGGACTCGTATGTGTCTAGAAAGTCGTGGGCTGGTCTATTTTGCAGATACCTGGAGGTAAGTGAGCTACGTTTGACTCCATAGAGTGTTAACTTTATATCAAGTATCGCTCTGACAGCTGTGAACCTTTCTTATTCGTCCTTTCTTATTAGCAGGAAACTGCAATTTCTACTTTATGACTACTTATTATTTTTATTATTAAAACGCATTGTGTCACCATGGCAACTCAGACGCTCCACCACTTCTCATAGGTACAGTGAGAAAAGAAGGCGCTGTTGTCAGCCCATCGATTTGAGACCCTGCCAAAATTCTAACATGCCAGAAAACCTTTCGGTCATCTGACCCATGCAGATGGGCTGCCTAACAGCAATCATGACCCGCGTACACTGCGCGACAAACAACAAAAGGCTGACACCGTCAGACGGCCCGGAAGTCCTAAGGGTCATTTGGAAGTATGAACCGGGCTCAAATCTTACAGTGTACGCCCTGATTTAACACACTTACTGAAGAATCCTTTGTCATCTTCGTCACTTTCTCCTCCAGAGCACCAGTCAGCTCCACTGTACGGCTGCCTCCTCTCTGCAACACACATCCTCTTCACCCTGCTGTTGTCTGCACGCACGCACACACACACACACAAATATCAGTGAGATTGATTGATCTTGAGATCTCTGTGACTGACAGTGAAGGACTGTAAAGTAAAACATATCCAATTGTTAAGTTTTCTGGGCATTGTGTTTTAAACCGCCTGCAAGGCTCTTTAAAAGCTGGGATGTTTTGTTAAAAGAAGTTCACGTCTGCAAATTTTCTCTTGCGTGAGATCCCGTGCAGAGAGCATATTCCTTTGGGCACAAAATAATTTCTAGCCGGATCAGAAACAACACAAAGTAATGTAAGGTTTAGACCAATCTCCATCATCCTGCCTGACCAGAGATCACAAGTGGCGTCCAAGCACCGAACAGATTTTGGTTCAGTTTTCTCACAACAAATCGTATACATGTTGGGCACTGTTGATTGGGGAAAACATTTTAGTGATGGCACAGTGAATCTTTTGTCAAGGACTCTAACAAGATGTTTTGACCTCGCCGTTTTCCACGGTAGCTACGGGAACCATATCCCTCATACTGTATTATCAATGGCATCTGTTATTTCGAACATCTTTTTGAAACCAGTGCATATTGTGTGGTATTCGTAAAATGTGTTTGGGATAGCTGCATTGTGGTTCTAGTTCTTAAGCACTACCTTTTTTTTTTTTTTTTTAGAGCAATGCCCTTCTCACACTCAACACTGTGATTGTTTTGAATTTGTGGTGATGTATTTGGGTACTGAAATAGCTTTTCTGCTTTACTTATGATTGAAATCTTTTAATTCAATGTCGTCTTAGCTGAAGCCAAAGTCTGACATTCCCTAGGTCTGCTAAACACACAGGATGTAATGTGTAAGGGGACAGTCCGTGAACACATGTATTGAGGAAAACTTAAATCCACATGATAGGATTGCATCAGAGGTTCTAAATACCATCTTTAGATTTTTCTGTATGTATTGTCCAGCTTTACCATGTACACATTTCCTGTAATAATAGATGTTAAATACATTTGGCAAACTCCCTCTATAGGAGTTATGACTCCATCTATTGATAGCAATTAAGTATTCTGTCCATTACGCCAATGATTAATGTAGTCATCAGTTTAGAAGTAAATAAAAGAGTATAAAAAGGAGGAAAAAAGACATATCTCTTCAAATTAGCAGCTCAGAAGTTTTCTTTTTTATTTTATTGTATTTATTTTTTTAAGATGGTACAATCATCCATCCTTGCTGATCCAATCACAAAAGGACACCTGCAGTCCAGGGATCAACACTTGGTGTTATTACCGCCACATGTGTTTTGAGTGACCACTGGACATCTGATCTCGTGACATGCGGATTTTCAAACATTTATTGTATTAATGACCACATTGTTTTCTTTTTGCTTGTTGTTTCGAAGGAAGTCGTTTGAGTAGGCAGTCCTTCAATGTGGCCATATTTATACAATACAATGTAGTGACGTGTGGCCCAGATCACCTACCAATGCAGTTTGAATAACTAGATCTCAGACACACCCTAATGTGCCTTGGGTGAAGTCACACTTGTACTTAAAACTGTTTACCTGTGAATGGATCTCTCTTTCATCGTATTGATAAGGGTCAGCAGGTTTGAGTATGTAGGTGCTTGCTGTGATAATAACACAACCGAGCCCAGGTTGTAACAAACTGGAGCATTTTGTCTAGTAACATAGGGAAATCATAACTAGCCCTCACAGCAAATCAAGTTCTTAACTAGCCTGTTTGTAAATTGTGTGGCATGGCATGGTTAACTTAGTAGCCTTCATCTCAACCAAAGGTAACACTGATCACAAATGCCAAAGGTAACTTAACCTCAAGTCTGTACTGTATACGTTCTGCAAAGATGCTGTAAGCCTTGTGCTATGATGGAGTTATTTTGTTTTGTTTAAGAACCCTGAATTTGTCAATTTCTACAGTTTTCTCTGGCCGGTCTTCTCGTCACCCTTGATAACCTTCTGTGTTCCTCCATTGGGCAATCTGAGCATTACTTTCTTAACATTCTGTCATTTGTTAAGATTCGAAAAATGCAGAGTGCTATATATGGCTTTAACAAACTTTTTAAAACAAAGAATTACAGCACAATCACTGCACACCAGACATGACACCGTTTGAGTCACTCTAAGTATTCTATCTATATCAGCCTCAATGAGCACTTGAAAACCTTTAATTACAAAGAGAGAACTTTAATGATGCAAAGGACAGCAAAGCTTATAATTAGTCAACCAAAAACAGGAAACTTATTTTGTCTATTTTATGATTCTCCTGTCTCAAAGTTCTGAATTCATGCTTCGCGTTACAAGACTAACTTGTAACACTTTTGGTAATATTGGCAATTTGTAACCCCAGCCACCAGCAGGGAATAAGATGGTCCGATAATAATGAGGACAGGATATGGAGGTTCTTACCTTTCTCCTCACTGGTGGGTGTGCCGCTCTCTTGCTGTTCAAACGACTCCACTGACGTACTTCTCTCCCTTTTGACTTTAACCTTAGAACTTGGGCCAGACGTCAGTCCTTGGCCATTCTTTAGCCCCATGCCACCTGCCACATTCTGAGCACCCTTGGCACCTAGGTTCTTTGGGTCACAGGGTGAGGGCTGTGATTGGCTGCCAGTACTCCCAGGTTTGCCCTGATTTGGCATTTTAGAGTCCATCTGGGTGGCAGTGGAGGGGGACATTACAGGGGGTGAGCGTACCATGGCCTCCGTTTTAGGTTTGGGGCTGACCGAGAAAAAAAAAAGCATGATTAACATCTTTACGTTATGGATTAAGAGAAGAGGAAACAACATTTCTATTTCATCATAATGATGTAAATGTATATTATATAAGATGGTCTTTATTATTGTGTCTCTGAAGACACAGGAGAACTTGTGAGAACTTACGAAATATGTTTTGCCTACCTGCATACATCTGTGACCTTGTTTTCATTTGTGACACACAAAAAACAAAGGAATGGGGAATATAAAGCAAAATGATTGGGCATAAGGCTATGAAGTAATCATACTCTGAAACTGGACGCAACCCAGACAGATGGGTGGTATATAACCAACAGCTGGCTATCGATGATGACTGATGTCCAGTGCTTACCAACTACGTTACAAAGCCATGTTCTCCATTCTGAGGCAGATAGGAAAATTTGATTGGTCTTTTTTTGACTCTCTGTTTTTCCTTTGCTACTGCTAACTAACACAATGTCATTGTGGTAGCATTTTGTATGGATGTCTATAAACACAAGATTAGGTTACCAGTGCTGGGAATTCCATGCACACAGTTTAAAACGATGGAAAATACTGAGAGACACAAACCATCTGCAAATAGCTCCTGCTTACTAGTTATGAAAGCAGTTCAGTTTAGGCAAGCAGGATATATCCAACTGGCAGAGAATTCCTTTACCACACCCTAATCTCTTTTTGTCTCGCACACACACAAACGCACACATGTACGAGTAGCATGAGACAAACGCCAACATGTCCAAAAAGCGCAACCACAGCCTAGCACACTTTCTGTACATACACACAGGCGCACAGCTAGCAGAAGACGAAGGCAAAGCCAGAATTTTGGCAGTCCAGACAGTCGTTTCCAGAGGCTCCAGAACCATGAGTCAGCATGGAAAACCTCCAAGCACAGTGTACTCCCTGACCCTAGAACAGCTCTGGATCACACATCAAGATATTTCAGGTAAGGGAATTGAGCAGGAAAACTGATCTTTGGTCTGCAATACTCTATCTGAGAACATACCGATGTGCCCACACACTTGGTAAAATCTTCCCATGGTTGCACATTAACTAGCTTGGTCTGGCCATTTGTCTGTGGATATTGCATGTTCTCCTCAAACTTAAGAGTTTCCACTGAGGTATCTCATCTACCCATATTAAAAATTATGCATGTTGTAAAGGAATATAAAGTGTTTATCCGCTGGCCTTCAGTTGCTCGCAGTACTTAAATTGCTGGATTGGTCATCTCACTACAGGTGTTAATTGAGTAAAAAAAAGACTGTTGATTTTCCAAACCCCACAAATTATGCCATTAGTATGATAATAAAGTTTCCTAACATAGCAAACACCAGCATGAGGGATGCAGGGATCACCCTGCAACCAATCACAACAACCAAACGACTACTTAAATTGCCCATCTGTATCTGGCTGAAAATCTTTCTATACAATCAAGTAGTCTCAGTGTTTTGAACGGAGGATGAAATACTTCCTTAGTATTAATAAACACGGACAGCTCAAGTTTATGCATTTTTAATATCCTGTGATATTTTTAATTACTTTCAAAACACAAATGCTTGTGCTTCAACATTTAAACCTCGTCATATTACGGCTGAGGGGAGACAAGTGAGTACTTCAGCCAGTAGATCATAACTATACCTTGGATTAAGATTTGATTTAGTGCCTCTTACCCACTAAAACAATAAGGCGCTAAAAAAAACAATGTGTTCAACTTGGAGCAGCTGATATTTTACCTCTGTTGGCTGCGAAGTTGTGCAAAGTCTGAATTATGTGCATGATTTTAATCGACATACAGGCTGAATAGGCTGTTATTCAAAAAAGGAGCTTGCATGCAAAATAAATTAACAAATGCTTACTGTTACGGTCAGTTAGTTGTAGATCCCAGCCCTAAACAAACAGGTTTCAGTTTTCACTCACCTCTGTGTGTTGGTGGACGGGGAGTTCTTTATCCTATTGGAGTGCATTGATGGGGCTCCCAGGACAACAGAACAGGGTGGAGTGATGAGCTGGTGAGGACTGCCTGTGTGGGAGAGTGCCGCCTTTGTGCGCACGTTCCTGGAGCCTGGAACAGGATTCCCTATGTTGGAGAGGTTTCCCCGTCCGTCCTTGGCCTCCTCTCGCTCTTTCTTTCCTCGCTCCTTCTTGTTAAAGTGTGTCGCTGCTGTACCTGCCGCCGCTGGCCTCTCCTCTTGGACCTCCAACATTCTCTCTATGTCCTTGTCTGTGGTGGTGTGTGTGTGCATACGTATGTGTGTTTGTGTGAGAGTATGTGTGTGTGTGTGTGTGTGTGTGTATGTGAGAGAGCGAAAGTGTGTAGAAACAATAACAATAGTCCAGGAATCTTTATTTGTTCAGTATGTATTTATGAAACTCCCCCCCAGGGGGCTTTCAACGGCCCTTGGGCACACTGTTAAAAGAGAACACAGAGAAAGGAGAAAAGACAGTGAACAAAACTGGAAAAAAGGACCACAGTTTGAACAAGCTTGAAGTTACACTCAACCCAAAATGTTTGTAGTACAAGTCGACTAACGTGGGCTTGAATGGTGACAGGTTAACGCTGGCAATTTTCTGTTTGGCAGTGATTTTGGTCAGCTTAAATTCATGCCAGTAGAAATGAATTCCGAAATGAAATGAGTCGTTTTCACAGCAGACATTTTGACACGTCCCAAAAGGGAACGCACAGCTGTTAATGATAAAAAAAATCCTCAAAACCCTCCTTTGGTATAATTTCCTTCTGAGATCTAAATATGACAAGTGACCAGCAACAGAAGCGAATCGCACACATAAATGGAACCAGTGAACAAATTCTGAGTGTCTTAAACACACTGCCAACATTCAGCAGTCATTCAACTTTTTATGATCTAATTTGACTGATAACTCACGCGAAATGGCTTATTTCAGGTCATGTCATCACATCGGTGTACACTGATTAGCCTTGGCATTATAAAAACTGACAGGTGACGTGAGACCGACATTGATTATCACACTATAATATTATGCGTCAGTGGGTGGGACATATTAAGCCAGCTAATGAGCATTTTGTTCTCGAAGTTGATGCATTTGAAATAGAAAAGAAAATGGACAGGCGCAAGGATCCGAGCAACTTTGAAAAGATCTTAAGATACATTTGAGTTGAACTGAAAAAAAGTCATCATTGCATAGTTCATCAATCACAGCTCACAGACAAGTTTAATTTGGAAACTTTCACACTAAGTACATATTGTGGTTGGTGACACAAGAAATATTTGCTCATGTAAAATATCAGTATAGTGAGATTTCAACCTCTAAATTCTCAGTATTGTCCATGGCCTAAAAGGTTATGAAGAAATTGGGTGGGGTATTATGTTAACTAAATAAATATAGCAATTCACTGCAACTGCAGCAAACACTCGAGTATGTTAGTGGAGGCAGAGTTTGTGGTTCAAACCAACAATTGTGTGTTTCTGTTTGTGTTCTGGTGGGTGAGCACCAGAAACGCATGAGAATCCTATTCGGGAAAAAGAGCGGGCCAGTCAGTCCGATTACACTGTCATCCTGAAAATATTTAGGAGCTCTTCCAAAACACTCAACATTGTAACTGGCCCCAGAGTTCCCGTGGGGATAGGGGGGTGGAGTTTATCGAGGCGTTGGGGGTGTCACTGAGAACCAGACTCAAACACAGACTTCTGCTACAGCAGCGATACTCATTTCTCACTGGCCCAAACGAAAAGTGATTTTAAAACCATCAGGACAGTGAAGTACGACTGGTCAAGAACTGAGGCAGGACTCTCAACATGGACAGAAGCGATGGGGGCGGGACAACACAGAGAAGCCTTGTACATGCACATAACAAGGATGAACTAAAAATGTAAACATTTACTTCATTATTAATAAGCGATTTTATTCTGTAATCATTTGCAATAGAACAGCTTGAAAATGTATTTTTTTTATTGTGAGACAATACAGTTTGATACATAACTTTGGAAATGAGGATTAAGATTAATATTATGATATCATATAATATATTATATTAATATATCATATAATATTATTCAAAATTCCGTGATATGCAATGTACATAAATCAACAGAAATTCTATGTAACTAGACTGAACACTCACTGGTTCACCAAATCTGTGTCTAAATAACATTTTCCGATCACTAGATGTTTTTCAAGTTAGGGTTTTAGTGGAGCAGAAAAAAAAAAGTCAACGCACAGATGCAGTTTGATTCTGTTGCTGACTTTTATTTGCTCATCAAAGAGAAGAATTGGCTAAGATGAGCTAGAGTGGGGAAAAGAACCTTCCAGGTAGCCAACCCCAATTAAAAGACTGCATACAACAACATTTAGAATCAGATGCGAAAAAGGACAACATAGGAACCCTCCCTCCCCACAACCCTTAATGAGTGAAATTCATGAAGTGAGGACTGAATGGCTCGCATAAATCCAAAGCATGCATTACATTCATTTGAGAGAAGCTTTATTTTAAAGCGACATATAATAAAAGCTCTTAGATACATCGGTAAGCTTAATAACACTTGAAACAAAAGCAATTCACACTACCAGTGTGATTAGTCTGAGGGAGAAAAATAATCCTTTATTCTTAATATTTCCAAAAGCCAGAAATGAAATCCAACCATCAGAGAAGGATGATATGCCATATGGTTGAATGACAAACTCAAAATTGCTTACTTTATAAAGTAGGCCTTTCAGTTTAAGTTGGCACAATAAAAAGTCAATAGCTGTGTGTCTATGGTGTGTCTAGGTGTACCTTAACATAATCATCTGAAGAAGGGATTCCTTCCAACATCGCCCAAAAACTGTACCGCAAATACAGCAGTGGATGACACATGTCCTCCTCCCCAGATTAAAGGATATTGCTTTATGTGTTGTTCATTATGCTATGGAGATGATGACCGATTTTCAGAGTCACTTTAATTCTCTTTCCATTCATAAAATGAAAATAATATTTGTTGAAAAAAATTAAATTAAATTTAACAACTTATCACGGTTAATTTAAATATGAAGTTTGTTAACTTGTCACTTATCATGACACATTATTGAGATTTAAACATTTTGCAACATGCTGTGTATTAAAATAACATCTATTGCGATTTATTAACAATATCCACACTGCAATACTTCAACATCAGTTTTTTTAATCACAAATTAGTAAGATTTATTGGTACAAAATTGGATCATCGCACCGATAGACTGGCTAACGTAACAACAAAACTTATCATGATGTAAACGTGATTAGCACCTTATAACCTGATCAGTTTCAAACGGCGGTTTAGTTCAACTTAACCGAAAGGTACTAGGTAATGTAAAGGTATTTTGAGCAGTGTAACTTATACTAAACAAAAAGTTAAGCAGTCCCTTCAGCAACATGGAAAGCAAGGCTCTAGTTTTGAAAGCGTAAGATGACAGTCATCAGTCCTCATCGAAAAAAATTAGCTGTTATAGTGACAAATGAATCCACTGCCCGTGAAGTCCAATCCTCACAGGGTCTTTCCGTTGTAATCAAAACTTCCATTTATTTATGCTATTCTTCTCTGTAGAAATTGGGTATGGCTATTTCAATGAAAAAAAAGATTGCGACTCTGACATACCATGTGTGCAGGAAACCAACACGAAAGCAAAGGCTAGCTTGTCTTGTCCCACTGAAGATCTACTGTAGCACTGGTGCTCGCTGATTTATTGTAAAAGATTCCAAATCCTGATTCAGATTCGTTTGAAAATCTCATTTCTTATGAAAATTCATAAAAAAGCTGCAGCAAAGCCATCGCCTGTTGTTTTCTCTCGCAGCCTATAGGAACGCAATGTTAGAGCTAATACAGAGCAAGGAAATTAATAGACGATCCAGAGACAGAGCGAACCGGAGGAGAAGAGACCTAATCAAAAAAACTCAGTTGAGAACGAGATGCATTCAACCAATTACACTGAGCTCATCCTAAAGCTTAGCAGATGTATAAATATAACTTTAACATCACCACAAAGTGCTCCCACAGTAGGTGGGTTTACTTGGGACACTTTTCTCCGAATTAAACCTTTCCGAATTGCAATGTCGGTCGGCTGCTTAAATGACTTGTGATCTTTTCTGACCCGGTGTTTACATGCATCCACTCAACTAATCGAAAACGCCTACAGACATGTGCAGACAATCCACACTACCGTTCATAAGGTGGCGATAATGCTTCGGTGAGTTTGGCGCCGACCGCCAAACTCATAAGAAGAATACTTAGAGCATTACGCCACGACGCTGGGCCAGCGCAGATACAACTCAAACAGAAAGGTTTCCGATACAGCGTTTACATGCGGCATGGGTATCGGAAAGGCCTTCCCTAAAGGATTTAGACTACCTCCTTGCACAGGAATGAAATCTAATTTGGAAATGTTCTCTCCATTCTTTTCCTTCCCATTTTAATGTCTCCTTTTAGTCATAATCGCCCAGCCCCATGTAGTACAAATTGCTGTAAAACTTAATGTCAATTTTTTATAGAAAGGTGTCGTAATACAGCAAAAATAGACGTACACAAAAAAAATCAGGTGGTTTCAAAGTTATGGCTGATGGTTGTATATGGGCAGTAATTCTATAGTCCTAACTGAAGAGCAAGACTTCAGTTTTCGGGACAAGGAGCAAGAAGTCTTTCCTTACTTAACCCATAACAGAGACGTCAAATAGGAACGTTGGCCAATTACTCATTAGAAAATATTTTCAGTTAGCTAAAGGCAACTTTTATTTTAGCATATAAAAAGACCAAACCTTCAACTAATTTAAGTCCAACCAGTATCTTCGTCCTCAAAGGGCATCCATCTAAACTTAAACCCTAATTCATAAATGTGTGTAATGTTAGTATGTGTAAGTATACAGAGGGACCTGTCAATCACCTGCTCCCTCCAATCGCACACTAACGAGACACTAATTGGGCAGCTTGCTGACACGACTGTCACAAGGAATCCACTGACGCACATTAGGCTTGCACACTGCTGCCGACCACAGGCACACACAACAAAGCATAGTGGAGGCAATCACAGAGATTTCTCTTCCCCTTCCTCCAGTAAAGATGCTGAACTGTCTATCACAGCAAACACGGCGAGCTGCAGTCCATGGAAGTTAATGGGAGAACGTTATAATGAGGCTCTAAAAAATGAGCTTCCTGCCTCTGATATAAATATAAGGTTTCAAATGAAAAGAGGGCAGAAAATAGTTCAATTCAATTAGATTGGGGTTTTTAAATGTGGGTGGCACTAAAAGGGACCTTTTCATTTCATGCTTATGTAACAGCCGTAGTATGCAGGCTGAGCCCGGAGTAGAGAGTACACCCTTAACTTCTACGTCACACAACATTCATTTGAAGGCGAGAAGGGAGTCTTTATACCACTGGGATCAATAACAGGTGCAGAGGCATGACCTTACTGTATACCTGTAAATCTTCGATACAGCAATGGTACAAGACATTATCATACTAAATAATGCTTCTTCTTTTTTTAAAAACAGGGAAAGACACGTACTTTTCTCATCTCTGCCGTGCTGCTGTAAACGGCCTGCTGACGTTTCAGACTTACTTATGCAAATCCCATTTTGCAGTTGAGTCAATATTGAGTGTGGCTCTCCCCTTCTTGTGCACCAGCTCCCCTCCGCACTATCCGTTACCCATTCTCCATCTCAAGAATTCATATCGACCAATATCTGTTCAGGGCAATATCAGAAACATTTTTTCCCCCTCTCCTCACAGTCTTATTCAAGAGTATACAAAAAAATACAGCTATAAGCAAGGAACAGGATTGCAGTAGCCAGCTCCCTTGGACTGAAAAAACAAAAAAATTTCAACTCTCAAATCAGAGCTTTGCAAAATAAGAAAAATTCAACAATAATAATAATGAATTGGATTGATTGTAGAATCGGTTATGTCTCATGGAAGCATCTCTATGTAATCTATTGGAAAATAATGTCTCGAAAGATGGAGATACTTTTTGTTGTAGAGCAGCCAGAGGTGGTCATTGGGCATAATGGCACCATTACTTTTGGTTCACTTCCATAATAAGCACTGGAACACTGCCAACAGGGTCTTGAGATCAAGTGCAAGTTGGTCATAAGCAGGAAAACATGCAAAGTCTCACAATATATATAAATATTTTTTCTTAGACAGACTAAAATATTACAAAATAAAGAAATAACAGGGCACTGGATATTTTTGATTAATTCAGACTGAACCTTTTCATTTGACACATCTGTATACAGGGATGGGAACCAAGAACTAATATTGATCTGCTTTGATTCCCAACTCACCATTGCCAAAGTATGTATAACCTATTAAATAAAATGAGCTGCTATCGGTATTTATGTAACATTAATGAACTCTAAAATTGCTGTCAGTTTTCATTTTCAAATAGTTGGTGCTAAATTGATTCAGTGGGGGGCAGGAATCTGCTCCCTGAGAAAAAAATACAAATTTCAAATGCAAAGCGTCCTCTCCACTCTGGTCATCATGATGACAGAGAAAAGCGGCCAAAGGTGTGGGGACACTTTCCATGTGAAACATTTGTAGATGTGCAGTGTCTTTGATTGCTTTAACAAAGAGCGTGCTTTAGCTAGGGGTCCATCCGTAGTCCAGCCTCCAGGCACCAACATGGATGGGATTAGCCAAACTAAAAAAAAAACATATTTGTTTCGGCTTCATCAGAATTAATTCAACATTAGTTATAAAATAAATCTGAGGTCTCCACGTCTGGAACGTAACTCAGAACTTAGGTCATTCATTCACTTCATCTTCCATCCAGAGTTATACCCACAAACAGCAACCACAGCTTCAAGAGTGGAGAAAAGTCAAATAGTGAAGAAAAACCCGTTCACCATCTCTAGACGAGGGAAAATAACTCCGCAGAATGCCACAGGACTGTCGTCAATTTCATTATAAAATGATTTTCTAGCCTCAACTACATTTGGATTATGATAACCAAACAGCTATCGCAACCTAAGCCGGCAACCTTAACCTCTAGTTATCCTCTTCAGACCCTTAAGTGCAGCGAGTTTAGCCAACTATGTATGTCAAAATAAAGGGCCCACTTTTGCCCCTAAGAGGCTCATAATCGGTACAAGTGTAAATGATATAAGCTGGTAAGACCCTGATCCACAGAGTAACCAATATCCATTAACCTCAATATTTGAACAAAGACGGTTTTATTTTGTCTGATATTGCACGGGGGGCTATTTTTTGGCATCTGGAAAGAAGTCAACACATACAAGAATTAGTTAGTTTGGTAATGTAATCAATTCTGCCTTTTGACTAAAGGAACCAAATCATTCCTCACATGATGAGCTCTGCAGCCCCTAAATCAAATCTAACCTAACTGAAAACCTCAATGGCAAAGTTTGAGATTTATCACATGTTTTCATGTCATGTTTTTATTTTCAGTCCAAACGATCAAATTATCGGGGTTTATAAAATCCTATAGGCATCTATCTCCAGCCGTATTTATATCTACATATGTGAAAGAGGTTTGTAGTAATACTTGTGAAAAAACAACTGAATAGTTTTATTCTTTTTTGGAAAGCGAAGTTCACCAGTTGCTTTTGTGCAACTTGTTCATTGCATTTCTGGATTAACATGATAACATAAAATTCAGACTTCGTATTTCAATAGTCAATTCTATTTAAAAATTTGGTGCACACTTAATTTCCTTCCTGCTAGTTCTTTCACATACCTCACTTATGTGAACTGCAGACAGAACAAACAGCATCTCTACTGAAGAAAGGTAGATACAAACAAGCAAGTATTCAACTGCCACCCGAGACACATCTGCAGGACATTTTAAAGTACCCAGCTGAGGAAACACCTGCATGCTCACCTGTTGGCTTCCTATGGGTTCTTTTGCAACATGCCACACCCTGCAGATAGTACTCAAGTCTCAGGCTACATAAGTACAGAATGTCAGGAATGCCAAGAGTCACTAAAGATAGAGCTGTGACGTCACCAATGCAACATTTGACATGATGCATCTACCATGACAGAAATGGAGCCACTTGCACAAGACTGAATGTCTGCTTCTACTGGAGCCAAGCCACGCAAATATTTACAATGAACGCCGAAACGGTTCTTCACTGTCCACACTCTTAACTTCTAAAAGTACAAATGCCACATCCTTCTCCACCCAGGTTTTTCTCTTCTGCTCATAAGGATTTGTTTTCTTCCGCCCTCCTAACTCCCTCTCTTTCCCCGGTGATCTATCTCACCAATGGTGTGTCTGTTCTACGGACTAATTCCCTCATCCATGGTTCATCCTTTCGCCTGGTCGCAGACGATACCCCTTCATCCCTTGAGAGGTGACATGTGTGTAATGTCATATTCTGTCATATCACATCTTGTGTCATAAGCCTCACCATGTCCATCACAATGATTGAAGTGGGAATGAAAACAGAAGGATGGGAAAGGACAGAGTTATACCCGTAGGAGGAGGGGTGATTACAGAAGTGGTTCTCTTCACTGAGTGAGCGGGTGGGTGTCTGTCTCAGACACACACACAGAGCTGACTCACAAATGACACATCTGCTTGCGTAGCCTGGGCACAGTGCCATGTGTGGTGGCCAAATCCAGCAGTAGAACTGGCATTTCAGCACTCCGGCCTGCTGTGACCTTCCCCTTACACGCTTCACCCTACACTTTCATCTCTGCAAATCTGGTCTTGGTATTTGTATCACTGGCTAAGTGGGTGTGTCTTGCTCACTCACAAAACACACACACCCCTTTCTACATGGAGCGAGACAAAGGAACAGTATGCCATTATTTTTCGGCTAGAACAAGTGGGAGTGCATATTATGGGTGAGCCAGTACCAAATGCCTATGGTATGATTACGGTGGCAAAGAATGCCGTAGTTAAGTGCAAGATAAACTTCCTGTTTGACTGGGATTTTACAGGACAAATGTGTACACCACTAGTATGCGTGTGTGGGTGTCCCACTCAAATACAGATCGCAGAGAAAATAAGTGCTGTCAATGTAAATTGACAGCAAAAGACAGCACAGACTGCAAGTATTTTGTTTTTATTAAAAACACTATTTTGGAACTAAGACTTACCAACCATGGGGGCAGAATCTCTTCTGAGTCTATGAGGTGCATCCACTTAGTGCACATTTGAGATTTTGCTAGTGTTTAGTTCAGATCCTGGCTGCAAGATAGATGCAGTTATCTTCTTGTTGTTGTTATATTTAGTAAGATAAAGTTGTTTGCTATGTCTTGTGTTGCTGCATATGTGCAATGTTTGGTGAGGTTAGCAAAGTTTTCCATATTTACAACAGTGGTGTAGAAATGTGTTCCAATCCAAAACTGCAGGGGTGGTAAATGGTAATTATTTCGTTCAAGACTGAAAAATATATGTGTTGATATCAATCTGCCAATGAAAGATCCGTGTCGTCATATAGAGATACAAGATTTTATCAAGGGACAGGGAATGTAAAAAAAAAAGCTACTTGAATAAAACAATGAGATGCACAGCTAGAGACCCCCTGTGGGAACTTTCTGTGAATTTCTGTGCATGGCCTTTAACAGACATTGCTATTTTTCCATTTCCGTAGTCAGTCCAATGTAACATTACTTTAAGTATAAAAAAGTGGTTAATGTCACTGGGGTTAGACGGTGCCACAGGCCCTATTCTAATCATTGTTTGTGCTTATTATTCAATCTTTAATTTTGAGTCAGGAGAAGTAGAAAAACAGGTTGGTGTACGTCACATACTACATTACTTAATGTCAATTAAACTATTAAAAGGTAGGTCAGGTCAATATATCTGTATCATTAACTTTAGAGTGCCTGCTGATCGTAATGTTCTTACGAGACACTTCAAAACTCCGCTCTAAACTCAGGTCATTTTTTGACTATATTTTTCACGGTAAAAGCTTTTGTCACATCATCACAAGATTAAGACCGTCCAAGTCACTCCATACCAACAGACTCAGTCACAATACATTTCATTAAGTCACGAACATTATTAATTTACCTGTGATAAACTTTACAAATAATGTGCCGAATTACCATTTTATCCTCTCCATTGATGTCTGACATCTAAAATCTCCTTTTATAACAAACTTCAATGAAATAAAACAAACCATTTCTTTAATTGTATAACATAAAACGTGCAAAGCAGCAGGTTTATAGCAAGGTGGATATATAGTTTTAATTTGGTAGCTAGCAGCTCGCATCTCTTGTTTTTCACCAAGAGTACATGGATGTACAACCGTATATCATCTGTCAATCATGGTTTTAAAAAAAATATCCCCAAAAAAAATCTGAATCAGCACAAATCGGTATCAACAGTTCAGTCAAAATCGGTGATTGGTCAAGGAAATTGCAATCACTGCACCTCTAATCAGACATGTTTTCACAATCTCCCCTTCTGAACAAGTGCTATGGGTATTGAACTGTGGCCAGAAAACTTTTTTTGAGCTTTGACTTTTTTTTACATAAATGTTATCAGCTAGTTACATTTAACATGTCAAACTTGGTCAGAATAATTTTTCCAAGGAGAAAATGTGGACTAAAGCAGCCAAAAAGACCCAAATCTTAAAACATGGGCGCATTGCATGCTCCTTCATGTCTATAGGACAGACGATCTATAGATGTTTCGAGGCGCGCACCCAAGATTAGTGTCACCAATCCAGTATCTGACAAAATAAGAAATATGATCACAATTTTCCCTTCATTTCAAGTGGGAAAGTGATGAATAATGGCCAGAAGTGTTTAAACCATTGATCTTTTTGAGTAAAATATTAAGACCTCACTACAATTGGCTTTTGGGTAAAATTGTCACAGCTTTCTTTGCCAAAGTGAATATATTACATTTCCTCTTCGGCGAAGAAAGCTTGACATCTCTGCATGAGTTAGCTAGCCGATTAGCTCCAAATGCTCTTAACGATTTTCAATTCAATTCTGAAAGGTTACCCTGGGAACGTAGTATATATAATCTCATCAGATAGTAACCTGTAAAACTTATCCATAAGTTAAAAAAAAGTTTGAATGAAATCATAAAAGAAAAAAAAGTAAAGTCCCTTCAAAACAAAAGAAATACCATTTAAAAACATCTGAGGCTTGAAATTGGACATTGTTACCACTATTCCAACATGTTTGAGATGGCTGCACTGTACGGAAATCTATAGACCTTTTCTCTTCTGCTGGAGAATACATTATATATATATTCACAAATATATTTTAATTTGCTGCCTGGGCAGAGGTAGGAATGCCCAGAGGCTAAAATAGCTTTGTGAGGTCACAGGGACCTTTCACACCCAAAACTTAAGACAATCCATCCCAAAACCCAAGTGAAATTCCGCAATCGGATAAATTTGTGGTCTCTCCAAATTTGATGACAGGTAATGGGAGCAAGGATACGTCGTTGTGTTTGCTTGTCATGTATCACTCTCTAGCCTGTCTGTGTCGGTGATTGTTGCAAATATGGCCAGGCAGAGTAGCTTTAGGTCTGTATGTGTCTGGTAGTCAGTTTCAGGGCTGACTTTAGGGACTTTGTGAGTCAAAGTGTGAGTGAAGTAGGCCAAAAGCAATGGTGTTTTTAAACTGCAGCTTGCTGGATTACTGCATGCACATAATGAAAATCCTAACTACCAGGAGCAACCTATAAGTCAATCTTATGACAAAATGTCTGTTTGTTGTTGGGGTTTTTTCTTAACAGGATTATATATAAATTACTCGACAGACTTTGGGTCATGGGAAAAGAGCCCATTAAATTTCAGTGCGGATCTGGGTAAGAGATCTTGGATAGTCAGTCCATTTTATTTCAATTTCTTTAATATTACATTCCAATTTATAATTATTTCTAGGTAGGCAAAAGGATTAGACAAAAAGACTCAAATTTATGAAGCTGGTATAAATGTTTTTTCTCTGTGATGATACACTTTCTATGTGTTTTGAATTTGGTTTCATTCTCAAGAACAACAATTCAAATTTGCTTTAATCTGATGTCATGTATTAATATTAATGTTGGTGAGGGCGCTAATCTCCATGCACACAATCAACCATACCCCTGGAAATAATAGAGCGATCCAGTACAATTAGTCCAGTCGCCGTAACGTGGTAAATAACATTTTTTAGAAAAATAAAGATTTGAAACAAATGAAGTATACAAGTATTTAGAGTGGTATGTCCTTCTCCTGTGGTGATATAACAGAAACAATAGTAATTTGCCAGTGGCTACAAAAATTGTTTTAAGTGCCTTCCCCATTTTCACCGCCCCCTCCTCTCTCAGAAAGAGCAGTCTTTAACAAAAAAGGAATGAAAGATCAATAATTGTTCCAACACTTTATGTTTTTTATCCGTAACGCTAAAATTCAAAGATAAATATGGTGTTATGGTAAATCATTCAATTAATAGTAATATCAGAATTCTGAGATTGCTTGGGGGGCCAGGAAATCCCAGAAGAACCAATGAGAGGAGAATGTTCCTAGAAAGAAAGTAAAATGATGTATTTCTATTTAAATCTTTAACAACTGACAGTACCAATTAGTTGTGATATTACTTTGAATTGATATAGCCTAAAAATTTTTGATATTCATGTGAATTTGCACTATTTACAAACAAACATACAAACAAAACTCTGGATGTCTTCAATAAAACTTACATAGTTTTCCAACCGATGAACAACTAGGGTAAGACCTTTGCATCACTGCCACCAGTATGTAGTTGAAATAATGGGTTTCCGTACACTTTGAACCTTACTGATATATTACGTCTTTGATAGTTTCCGAGGTATATGTCAAATCAGTGTGTTTTATTCTGGGCCCTTATTCTTGGTTATGGACATGCAGCAACACTGGTAACAACTTACACCAACCAGCTATAACCTTCTAACCATTAGCAGGAGGCATCAGGATAACCTGGATTATGTTGTTATAATGGCAGCTGTCAGTAGGTGGGGTATATTGGGCAGAATGTGAGTAAATTTAAATTTTGTCCTCAAAACTGATATGTTGGAAGAAGGAAAAATTAACAATGCAAGGACCTGACAGGAATGTTTGATAGGTTTGCTTGAAACAAAGATTTTTCATCAATTCTAGGGAAATAATAACAGTATTTTGATGTGAAAAAAGAATACATATGGTGTTGGCATCACTGTCAATGCGTGGAGTGTGGTGTGGATCCAGATAATCCAGAAAGACTGCATTAAAGAATACTTTTGTCGGGGAAGAATTCTATTCAGCTTCTGTGTGGTAACACACATGGAAGGGTTGGTTTGCTTTTGCTGGAGGTATGTGCTTCTTTGAGTGACAACGCATTTGATTGTGTTATTTATGATCTAGCTTCTAGATGTTACCAACAAAATGTGCCAGACTGATGAATTTAACTAACAAATTTACTTAACTATTCATACAGGGTCCAAGGTCCACCCACCGCAGTCTCACAAAATCCAGTAGGAAATGCGGGGATAGCAGAGGAGTACTCCCTTGTGTCTGAGCACAATAAAACTGCTAATTAAGGCGAGAGCAATGTGCTATGTTAATAGTTCCCACTTGAATCAATGGTAGTTACAGTGACATTACAAGTATACATACACTCCCAGCTGAAAAGCGTACACACAAAGCAGATTTCCTGCATTTCTCCATCAGATACTTTCTCTCCTTTGTAACTAAAATGTAAAGCTAAATAGAAACTCGTGTTGCTTAAGAGACATCCTGCTACCCTCTGCTCAGACCCCTTCTTTCCTCCCTTCCCTTGACCATGCTCTCTGGTCCGTGACTCCCTCCCTCCATCACGACGGTTGCTCCCACACTGGGGCCACATTCCTCCCTTGCTCATGCTGGGAGGACGTCTCCCTGTGGCTAAAAGCATTGTGGGAAATCCCAACAGCCAGGGTTTTTAGAGGGCATGCGGACGTAAAAGTGTAAAGAAGTCTTGTGTTTCTCACTTGCCAGTCAAAAGGCTCTTCTGATATATTATAAACATGCCATGGGTAAAAAAATAAACACGACTGTCTTCACATTGAAAAACATTTACAAATTTCCATTCCCTAATTTCAGGCAGTAGAAAATACAACCCACACTATTCATTACGGCAGTTTTTAGCACTAAGAACATTGGGCAGGAACTAAATGGAAATTTTAAGATGTGCTGCAATACCTTCTCCAAAGATTCCTTTGCCCTTAACAAATCACGGCGCCACAACATCTAAAAAGATACATTTCAAACTGTCCAACCGTGTGACTTCTTCCAATTCAGGCATCTCTACTAACCTAACAGGACAACAAATTCACAAAATGACTCAAAGCAAAGCACTCAGAAAGTGCAATTTATGGGCCGTCTCCTCTCAGCATTCATACAGCAAATTTAGCCCTCTTGAGAGAATATGAGCCAGATTGTGTCCCTGAATTACCCCATTTTGTACTTGTGTGTCATTGCCATGGAATTTCAAACACACTGGCGAAGACCTGCCCAATTAAATACACAGGCACCGAGCAATATATGTGCACACACTCACACATAGTATTGCCATAAAAATACCTACAAGCTGCAATAGTTAGCTGCCCTAATAATGTCTGAGAAGCACAGAAAACTGCCCTACTAGTTAATGGCATCTACTGTTCCCATGGGTCTGAGCTTCCTCACTTTGTGTGCATTTCTGTCCTCTGGGTACATTCTCTGCAACAAGACATGTCTACACTACCAGTATCTATAACCAAATGTGAAAGAATGCAGTACCTTTCTTATGTAAGCCAGGTAAAATGTTTTATTAAGTAATTAATCCGGAGGTCAATTAATCTTGACAAAATAAAATTCCTCCCTTACTCTGAATACCTCATTCTCATAAATGTCAAACCTTTTTCTGCTTTAACTTTACAATCCAAGTTTTTTCCACTGTATTTTTATATTTTCTTGCGGCATTCAAGCTGAATGAGGCTGATATATTGAGAGTCAAATCAGTTTCTTTCCTTCACTTTTGAGCATGTGGCTAAAATGATTGAACTATGACCAGGAACCAACACCACCAAGTATCACTAATTGAATGTCATAGTTTTTAAGTGGCATTATACGATTAGAGGTGATTGACAACAAAATGACATAAATTCTAACAGTATGAATGGTTAATAAAGCCAAATAAAACCCAGAACTTCCGGGAGTAGAAATTATGGGATTTGTTAATTTGCTTTCCCAACACTACCAATCTCTGTTATGATAAAACCATATTTCACCTATCATTTACACTATGATTATAATCCAACTCTATTAAACCAAAATATATAAGAACACTTGCAATAGATGGTAGCATTTATGCTAAAGATAAGGATTAAAGATTTTATTCCTTCCATATTGTTCCATATTGACTGCAACTAATAGTTTTGGACTGATTAGAAAATAAACTACCAGCAATTTGTGTGTTTTTCATGTCTTACTGACAAGACTGTTATCTTCATATTGATATATATTATGCAGTAGCTTAATGGAAAAATACTACCATCAGCATCAAACACTTATGTAGTTATTCTAATAAAAATTACCAGAGGTGTCATAGTGTTGGCAAAATAAAGGAGAGTCAAATAACCAATATACCACTCGCAGTTTCATTCAATAAAAAAAAAAACCACAATTATTTGATAAACAAGTTTGAACGCATATGCTCTCAGAGTCTCATCCCTAATGACCATGTGTGCGCAACAATCCAACCAAACAATCCCCTTTCCCTAAAAATATTAACTGATGTCATTAAAGATGAACATATCACATATTTGAAGCTGTGATCATGCACTAACAAGCTCTTTCAATTATGTTTCTAATAGAAGAAACATTTGGCTTGAAGGTCAATAAATTGTGTGAGAGACTGGTTATGGTCTGGAAGAACTGTTTTCAGTGCTCGTAAACTGGGTCTTATTTTGTGAACACACACTTCTCTTTTTTATTAGTATTTTACAGCATAATGATACCATAGCATTTTGATTTGTCCTGCCTCCAGAAATGGGATTTGATATTGTAGAATGTATCGTTTCCCCATTTAATCCCATTTTACAGCTATTCTTACAGCTTCTACCTTCCTTCTGAACTCTTTGCAGATTGAGTTATAAAAGTGCTTTGTGATAATTATCTTCAGAGATGCAATAATTCCACCTTTTGTCACTCCAAACTTTGCTAGCTGATGCTAAGAACCAATCCATGAAGCTAATGTCTGTTTACAAAAATATGTATTTAAAAAAATACACCAAAATGAATACTTTCTTTTAAAGTCAGGACTACTGGAGGGTATAATTGATAGATCTTGACAATAAAAAAATTAATTGAGACACCTGAAATGTTTTTTTTAACCCATAGATGCCAAAAACTTCAAGGTACATCATAAATCTTCAAACAGCAAGTTTAATCTAGTTGTGTTTCACAATCTTCTACCAACTTCTGAAATAAAGTTTGCTAGGATGTTTCCTGGAATTGGAAAACAAATAAATGTTTCACATAAAAAGTTAAGAGGCGGAAAAAAAGATCAGCCATATACGAAATACACTAGGCTTTCGAAACAGGCTGTTTGTAGGTATGCTGAATAGCAATGATTATTTTCCTGCTCCATGGGGACATTCCAAAATTACTGTCCAATAAGGGCCAGACTTTCATAAAAGTCCTTCAGCAGATTAGTTCAATTATTTAATTAATTGTAAATGGATATCTTTCTCAGAAAACAGGGTAAAGGGGAAACCAAATGTGTTTTTGCTTAATGTCAATACATCTTGATTTGTGGGTAAACAAGTACCCAAAGATAGACCATAAAGAGGCATCAGAGTGAAAATGAATATTCCGATGTAATAGAAAAATCAGATCTTGCTCTAACTTGTTGTATGAATGTAGAGGAAAGCCCGCTGCCACACACTACACAGACCATGAGACAAACAGCCCCCAAAGCACATCCCTCCATGTCATACAAAACAGAAGCCCTGCGACTTTTAATTACAAAACCCATGAAGCAAACAAATGAACATTAGAGGCCGCTACACAGAGGAGAAAATAAATTTTTCTCCACTTTACAGAAATATCCATTTCTCTGCGTCCTTCACCCTACTGCGGGTTTTGGTTAACATGCTTTGAATTAGATAGCTGATAAATGATCTGTGTGGACAGCTTTCTAAAGAAGAGTGCCCCGACTATGTTCTATAGTCAACATGTGTAAATCAGAGAAGAATACTCAATAATTGCACTGATTGTGTGAGGCATCGCAGCTCTAAGGACTTTTACCTCAAGCTGCTTACCTGAGCATCAACAGTGGCTGCATAGAGGCAGCCCCTCTGCCACTTGAAGGTCTTTCTCATCATTTTGCTTTACGGACAAGTATGGTGAAAACAAATACTTGATTCATGACTACACCATGACTGTGTCTGAAATCACTATTTACTATGTTATAAGATTGATGCTTCACATTGTGAAATTAGTAGTAAAAGATCACTACAAATAGCAAGTCTGACTCTTAAAAATGGTGGCCGACATGCTCATTGTCGGCCATTAGATTACAAAAATGTGTTTGAGGACTCTGTCGTGGATGCATAATTTCAACAACAGCAGAGATGTGTATGTATCAAAGAAAAGTTTGATCAAGTGAAACAGAGTTTTGAAAAAAAGCCAGAGTTGAGCTGGGTTACCTCAGAAGCCCCCCTGCCCTTTCAGCAGGGCCTCATATGAAGAACCAGGTCTCAGCTCTCCTGGGCACTGATGTCTGCTATCCACTTGACTCCTCCCAGTCAGCCACGCAGGCTGTGCAGGAACTGGACCCACTCTCGATACCCTACAGCTACAAGTCATTCACACCTGGAACAGAGGGAGAAAAACTTTTTCATTGGGTAAAACACAAACAAGCAAATGGCAAGGAAAAGCACTTAGTCGATCATGTTGACAAGACCAGTGTATGGCAAACAGATTACCAGTGCAAAGCTTAGGTCATTAGGGGCTAGTATCCTCTCACCATTTTCACCCAGACTCTAAATTATACTTGTGTTATCGACCGATGTACAGATAAGGGAATACAAGACAGTGTGTGATACTCCATCAAGAGCTTCCTTACATCACTGCCTTCAAGAGTACTGTGTCTAAATATCAACTACAGTGATGGATAAGTGATTTTTTTCGCCCCTTGCTTATGAGATAAAAAAATGCTATAAGTAGTGACTGCAGAAATATGAAACACTGCTATGCAACAGAGATGGCAGGCAGTGTTGTTGCCTAGCAATTGGAGATGAGAAACCTGTAACAAAGTGTGCAGGTAAATCTCTGCAACTGGCAGGTATGCTTCAACACAGTCCTCAAACAAAACACCAAACTTCTACCTGCGAGCTCAATAGTTGCTCTGGATGACGACATCATTACACAGATCAGCCAAAACATTAAAAGCGCTTGACTAATATTGTTTGCCTCCCCTTTTTGCCACCACTGAAACACCTTTCCCATGGGCTGAGTGCTCTGTCCGATACATTTTTTCAACAATTTGTAAAACATTACCTCTTCCATGTAATTAGACAACAACCTTCACTGCCCATATGCATCAGTGAACCTTTGGAGCCCATGAATCTGCCACCAGTTCACCAGTTGTCCTTCTTTGGATCACTTTGGTTGGTACTGACCACTACAGAGACCCGCAATTTTGGAGCTGCTTTGATTCAGTCGTCATGCCATCACAATCAGGCCCTTCTCAAAGTCGCACAGATCCTTAAACTTGCCCACTTTTCCTGACTCAAACACATATTTTCAAGGCTAAGTGGCATAAAGTATCCCACTCCCTGTCGTTTTTTTATGAGATTATCAATGAAGTTCTGACTTCACCTGTCACCTGTGGTTATAATCTTATGACTGATCGGTGTAAGGACCAAAAAGGATCAGCAGCAACACTTAAAAACTCCTGAGAATCCTGCGCAATAGTGTGGAGGATAAATTAGGATTACACCAACATAATGCTGGGCTCACATTTGCCTTAACTTTTCAAATGTTTTAAGAAATAAAGGACTTGTGGCAATTAAACGCATCTGGTTTAAGTTAATTCATTACAGAGGAAATTTCTATCACCAAGCACAACCTGTGGATTATAAAAGCCTTGTAAAAAAAAAAAAAAAGGAGGAAAAAAAAGAAAAGAAGTAAAACACTGCACACATTCTTCGCTATGTTTAGCTCTTTGGTCTTGCCAAGGTAACAACACAACGCCACGCAAGTTTCTCACAAACGGCCCGAGTGAAGGAAGCCTTCTTAAAATCTACAGACATTTACAAAACTTAAAGTCCTAAACGTAAAGCTCACAACAACAACCAAGAGAGGCTAGACACCCCTGAAATCTCAGCGCCTCACTGGACAACTCTTGGCGGACAAAGTAATTCCATGGCGCTTGAAACTCCAGGAACTTTTTTTTTCTTTTTCCTAAAAGAAGTTGTTCCTGTTTCGCCAGAGAACTGGGGGGAAGGGAGGACTTCAGCACTTGCATTCATGGAGCGTCGGCTAGCGCAAACAAAGTCTTCCCCGAAGAGGGAGGCACAGGACGGTGGCTAAGAGCGAGAACAACGACGTCGTCCATAACCAAACACAAAAACAAACGCCATTCATATGTGGGCTTTGTCTGCCATTAACACGATCCTAGCCCTGCTGAGGCAAACGTTCGTTCTCAAGTTGTGCTAGCTCCGTTAACAATGTAACAATTAAATCGCTCGGCAGATGATAGGGCTGGCCGACACAATCAGCAGAGGCCTATCATCTTGCTACGCGTTTATAAATCATACCACACATTTTCAATTAATGGAATACAATACCAGCAGTGTGGAACTCCGGACGAATGCAGAACATGCATGCTGCACTGTATCCTTTTCTTCATTTTCACTAAGCACGGGCGCTCCTCCAGTATAATGGGGTTAAAACCAATATTTCTCCGCGGGTTTTACACCACGCTGAAAACATCGTGAATAATTCGCTTTAGGTGCGCTCCGAAAATCAGCTTTCGCGGTGGAAATGGTGCTCAATGCCTGTCGGGCCAAACACGACGTGGGTTTGCTAGCCAGCCTTCGGGGACAGAGGCAGAGAAGACGGATACCGGAGTGAGATGTCCCCGGGAGGAGGACCCGCGTGTACCCGTTGCCAGGAGGCGAGCTCTGGTACCGACACTTTCCACCTGGATTAGAGAAAAAGATCACTCACCTTGAATGTCGGCTTAATTTCCCCTTTCCTCGAACGACGCACTCATCGCGCACACGTATCAAATCACAACATTATCACGGTAACATTATAAAATAGAAATGTGTCTCCCCCCTTTCGCCGTAGCTTTCCAGTGGTCCTACTCCATTACATCCCAGTCAAGATTTCCTGTCGCCCCCCCTCCCTCCGTTGCAAGCATAATGGTTTCGCCCGAATTCTAAGTAGCAATTCTAGGTCAGGTCTGTGTGCCAGTGAGAGCGGACAGACACTAGTGTTGACTGTTATTCAAACTCTGTGAAAGATTTAAAGAAAAAAACATCTAAACTATGGTTCAACTGTTCTGTTTCTGTTCTGACTTCGAAATCACATGAGAGTAGTGGTGTAAAGGAAATTGTCTTAAGTTTGCAGTTTAAGACTCTTTTTATGTTGTAGGTAACAGTTACTGCAAGCAACAAAAAGTATACTGCATTGTATGCAGAAAGTATAAGCATAAAAGTGGTTTACGACTAAGCTTTATTTTCCATGATAATAATGTATCCTTTAACAATCATATTTATTAATAATAATAATAATAATACATTTAATTTATAATGCACTTTACATTTGGATCAAATCTCAAAGTGCTACAAAGCAAAAGCAGATAAAAGCATCAATAAAATAATAATAATGCATAGACAAACTCCATGGTTTACTCGTAGTATAACTTGAAGTTTACTACTACTACAAGTAAAATTGTAAATATATGCTGTAAGTTTATTAGTGATTAATGTTATTTAAAAAAAAGTTATAAAAGATTATGTTCAACTATAGTCCAAATATACTTAGACTTTTCTGTATACTTGTCAGTATAAGTCAAGTGTTCTATAGTATAATTGTGTAAAGTGTATCTTTGGTAAGTTAAAAAACAACAACATTTAGATCAAGCGTATTATTATATTTTAGTTTTAAAGAAGTATTTTGATAACACACTCGAATAAAGTTTTTTGTAATGGTTGCACGGTTTAAGATTCTTTAGTGCCATAGTCGCTGTTATAAGAGTCTGAGTGAGCTTTCCGTCTTAAACAAGATTCTAAGAGGACAAGAGGACAAATCCCCCAAACCCGGTAAAAAAATAATCAGTCTATAAGTAGAGTGGTGTAGTTAGTTTTCACTAAAGGGTTGTGCAGCAGAGGAGTGACCTTAAGGATCACCCTAAAATCATATATACTTGGTGAACTCAAAACATATGATTCACAAAAATATCAAATTATTGAATGTCTTTTATTTTTCACAGTTAGTAATGAGTGTAAAGTTTTTTTAAGCACATATTAATAGCATGTTAATGGTTACAACCTCCTCATTTTGCAGTTAGACCTTCAAAAGCAATACATTAAGTTTTAATAGTTGACTGATTCTTTTATTGACATTAAAATAACAGTTGGATATCTTTAAACCAAAAATTCCCAGAATTCTCCCTTATTGAGAATAATTTATAGTTACGACTTGTTTAAGTCGGTCTGTTTGTGTAGTTAGCTGCCTTATTGTTTTCACTTTTGCCCAAATAATTTTAATCTATGAACCAAGTTGTTGATTAAGCTGTACCTGCACATTATTCTTAATCTATTTGCGTGAAGGGAAACTGCAAAATAAGAATTTCCTTGCTCAGTGTTAATTATGTTTCTTCTGTGTGTGTGACAATACAAATAGTGAAATCTTGAAATCTAACTATTCATAACTACAGCCTTGCATGTGATCAGTATTTTCCGTAATCAGATTACATAATTAAGTAACTATAGTCAGCTGATTACATTTAGAACAAAAAAAACGTATAATTACATTAGTTATGTTCTCAAAGATTACACCTCTTGTATGGAGGAGACATTTCCTTAATGTTTCCTTTGTTTGTTTGTTTGTTTTTTAAAACAGCAGCACTAAAAGCACAAAAGAAGGAAAATCCATACTTAGTTTGTGCCAGTATTATTTTTGTAAGAGTGATTTGATTCTGAAAAACTGTAAATGCTTGGATATTTATTTTACTTGCATTTGTGGGATTTCTTTTTTGTCTGTCATGTCAGGTGCAAAATTTTCCATGTAGGTTTTGAAAAATTCCATATGTATGTAGTAGAAATAATATTTTTGATGTCCAACAGCTTCCCCAACGTATAGGTAAAATTACGCTCTATTTTTTGGAGTAGTTGGGTACAACCCGGCTGATGTACTTGTGTATTTGTAGGGTTTTTAATATAAGAGATTTGTACTTCCACAGAGTTGAGAGTTCCAGAGGAGATTATGAAAGCAGCAATGGATGCAACACCCTTGATATATTTGGTCAACGGTGTTGATTAAAATACTCTTGGTCTTCCAATCTTTACATTACATTCTCTCTAATGTTGAAATACCCACATGTTTCAGACTTTGTACTTCCAGTTTGAGACCCCTCCTAAAAAACTCAAAATAAGATTACTTTGATGACATCATATGGAGATATTTTTTAGGATAAACTTAAGTTCTTTTTCAAACCGTCACTATGTTATCGAACACATGTTGTAAACTTTGTGGAGGCTGAGTGGACCTTGTGACAAATAAACTGGCCTCTTATGTATGTGTAAAGTTGGAAGAGTTTCCTTCCATGCATATCCTTAACTAGTTTTTTTAATGGTGCTGGTATTAATAATATCAGTACTGTGTTTAAAATCCTCAATCCCCAATCAGATTTACTGATGTTGTTGTAAATAATTTCTTTTTTAAAAGGCCAATGAAAGAAAGAAAGAAGAAAGAATTTTGTCACGGATGTCACGTGTCATGCTGAGCGTGTGTGTGAATACATGGACACATGCGCATGTGGTAGCAGATATTACAGCATTATATTCTCTACCTTCTCTACTTTCAAAACTTTTACGTAAGTAAAAGTATGCAAGTATTTTCAAAATGTACTTAGACTATCAAAGTTGAAGTATTCATTGCGCTGTAAAATGATTCCTCTGTGTTTTATTTACTATTATGTAGGCTGTTATGGTGTTTTTTTGCAGAGGGAATGACTGATGGGTTCAAGGAGGAGGTGGGACTGCATCAAGGATTTGCTTTGAGCCCCTTCTTGTTGGCTATGGTGGTGGACGGACTGACGGATGAGGAAAGACAGATGAGGACAGACAGGAGTTTTTGTGGACTATCATTCGCAGATGACATTGTGAACCATTGTGAGAACAAGGACCAGATGGAAGACTTCCTGGAGAGGTGGAAGTTTGTGCTGGAGAGAAAAAGAATGAAGGTCAGGAAGACGGAATACATGCGTGAAAGAAAAGGAGGGCAGATGGAGTGGTGAGGATGCAAGGAGTAGAGGTGGAGAAGGTGCAGGAGTTTAAGAACTCGGGGTTAACTTCACGGAAATAGAAAAGAGGTTAAGAAATAAGTGAAGGCAGCATGGAGTGGGTGGAGAAGAGTATCAGGAGGTATCTGTGGCAGAAGAGTGAAGAGCAGCTCTACTGGGGGGTTTAGAGACGGCGGCTCAGACCAAAAGACAGGAGGCAGAGCTGGAGGTGTCAGAGTTGAAGATGTTAAGATGTTCTTTGGGAGTGATGAGGATGGACAGGATTAGAAACGATTACATCAGAGGGACAGCCCATGCTAGACACCTTGGGGACAAGGTTAGCGAAGCCAAACACTTATCTGTACAGCTAACTTGATATTGCCAAATAGTGACCCACATTTATAAATTGAGAGCTATGTTATAAGCTGTTTATAAAGTTTAGCTTAAAACCAAATGTATAACCCAATTTTAAACCATTTATAAATACTTTATAAATGTTGTTTAATTGTAAAGGGGTACCACATTTGTTTAAGAGCATTTAAGTAATAATCCTTGATTGTGTCCAGCAGTGTCTAAATGTTTATCATATATATATTATATATATAAGTATTCTGAGTCATTGGGTAGGGTTCCATCCACACACACACATATACACACACACACACACACACACACACACACACATAAACACAAACATACACACACTCACCCACATAAAGACATACACACATTACATTAAATACCACAGACCTCAGCGGAGGAACAAAACATCAAGGACCGGCGTACTCCTCAATATTTAATCAAGACACATTTGGAATCAAACCCAGGTGTATAATCACAAAGTGGGGATTGAATAAAGTTGTGTTTAAGATAAAACATCCTCAGCTGACCTGATTGTGTGTAGTTAATTTTTTCACCTTTGGTGAAGCTTTTATGGCGTAAACTGCTGGGAGAGAAAGTTCTTGCGAAGACAAATGGACCAGTCCTAATCAGGCAAAATTAAAATTCTGGACTCCTGGTTTGGGTTAGAGCTTGGATCAGACTTGCCAATGCTGAATAAGAGGGAGATGGAAGTTAATGTAATGTCCTAACCAGGATGGCAGCACAAACCCGTGTGTGCAGCTGTGAGCTCCTGAAGATTGATATTGAATTGATTCAATAGGCTGTTTTTAGGCTACATTTTGTGTAGCCTAGTGTCTCTCTGTATGTAATGTATAGCTGTAGAACCCCAGCAACATAGAACTCTTTTATAGGAAGAAGCCTTCTGGGATGTCGTACAAGTGCGTGGGACACAAAATCATGGATACAAGCTGCATATTTGTGACTTTTGACAAGCATGCCATGCTACGTGGGACATGTTTGTACATGCTAGCAGAGATCAGTGACACACCACAAAGCTCTGTCTCTCTTTCTGTCTCTCTCTCTCTCACGCACTCACACACAAGCACCCACACCAACACCCACCCTCCCTAGTGTAATGTGTGTGCGTGTGTGTGCATGAAAAACCCCACTGCTGGAGTAACAGCAGACTGGCAGTACTCCCAGACTGGGCTGCATTAGACATGCACACCAGCAAAGCTCTTCAGGTCGATGTTCTGGCTCTCCAGCGGTCCAACTCTCTGGCATGACTGACACAGAATACTTTTTGGAACAGGAAAACAAAATCCAGATTCTGCCCAACATACGTTTGAAAAACTGGAAAAACACTGAATCATATTTGTTGTACTATGAGCACTGTATGTTTGCCTATCCGTCTGCGTGCAAGCGTGGGTGTGTAAGTATCATCTGCTGAGTGCGTGTGTTTAAACACCAACATTGACTGTTCACTTATCATATTACCATCTGCATTATTTAAAGCTTCCATAAACAGTCTAATGCCAGGGAGAATACTGTAGAAGTAAAAAGGAGGAACACTGTGGGTTGCAGGCTTGATATTTTTTATTAAACTCTGGCAAATTAACAAAATTATGTTATAAAAAAAAAAATAACACACAGTTGGTCTCAGATCAGTGGCTTTGGGAAGAATCGGATCCATTCTATTCGAAGGTAATGAAGTTTTGTACTGTGGCTCCTGTGTTGGCCCACAGCGGGATAGGCTGGTTGCAGTCAGGTCTGGTCATTAAAGGCTTGGCAGAGTTTTAGTAAAATTGGCTGTCTTCTCAAAATACGGAGAAAGCGAGCTCAGTCAAACAGCACTGAGGTCACATACTGGCGTGTAGCAGCCTGACCAATCATCAGTCAACCTATTATCATGGTATTCAGCGTTGCTATGAGTAACAGAGACAAGCACTGCTTCACAGATCTCCAATGATGGTTGATGCACTGATATGCTACTCTGCTAATTCTGTTCTAATGTTTTTCTCTTCACTTCAGACACCAGTGTTGCTCTCTGCGAGATAAAACTTCTCTTTGTATCGCTGAAGCTTGTTCCAGACATGGAGATTAAAAGCATTATTATAAGTTTCAACATTATTTCGGTTAATTTCTTCCCTTCTGTGGAAACCTATTTTCATCCTAACCCCTTGTTTACTGTCCCCTGCAGCAGTGTTTTCTGACTATTCTTCATGGCTGGTGAGTGTAAACAAGTTGGAGGACTGAAACAATGTTAATTAACCGATCATTAACGAGTCAAGACATCCGGAGATCTGAACACTTGCCCACCCACCTGCGTCTCACCATTTCACTAACTGGACTGTTAATGACTAATCAGAGGAAAGAACGATTAGACTGCTTTCTAAAGAGATGGATTTATGATTGTATGAGTCTATTATGCCTTTATGGCTGCGGTTTTGCACTGATTACAGGAACGGAGCTATTGGAGGGCGAATACCAATCTTTACTAAAGTAAAGAAATACCAATATAAGAATATAAAACAATCCACTACAATAAAATTCTTGTTTTAAAATCATACAAACTGTACATATATTATCAGCTGAATTGGAATACACGGAACGTGTTTATAAGCTTGTTATTACAGATGTCTTTTTTTCTTTTTCTTTTTAAAGCCCTGGTAAGCAAATTTATTTTCATTTCTTTGGGACTGTACTCTCTTATGTCAGAATACTAATAATTCTTCAAATATAGGTTTTGGTATTTGAATGGTTACTGAAATTAAATTATATTTTGTAATTGTCAACAGCAATTTGAAAATTATAAAGGGAGTAATGCTGAAACAGTAAAAACCATAAAGATATTATTATATATTCTAAAGAAATGTATTTATTTATATTCTTATTTATTTATTTATTTAGCTCAACAACAAGAGAGGGAATACCATTTGCAATACTTCTTTCCTTAATAGTGGCCTGGCGGGGCACTGACAGCACCTGAAATCCAATGATCAACCCAAAAGTCCACCTCATTCTCCTGAAGTACTGAATGATTTACATGGTAAGAGGTTAAGACCTTAGTCCAAAGTATTTTTGAATGTGCATTTACACTTTTCTGTATTTCTTTCCTTTGGAGGTGCAGTTTATTTTGAGGGACGTACAGAGTAAAGCCATGACCCAGCTGGAACAGGATGTAAGTGTAATGTCAGAATGATGTTGGACTGTAACATGCAGGTTACAGCCAGCAGACAATAGGGCGAACCCGCCGCCTAAAAAAACAACATTAGCTGTGAAGCCCCCGGCTTTAAAGCAAAGCATTAAGGTTTGGTTTCTGAGAAAAACGAATAGAAAACAATTACAAAAATTTTGAAGATCATGAAATATCTTGTCCTGTCCTCTGCATCTTCCTCTGTCACACCAACCCACTGCATGCCCTCACTCACCACATCCAGAAACCTCTTCTTTGGTGTTCCTATTTTTCTCCTGCCTGGCAGTTCGATCTGCATCATCCTTCTACCAATAGATCCACTATACCTCCTTTTTCCCTTGTCCAAACCATCTCAATCTGGACTCTCTTGCTTTGTCTCCAATACGTCTAATCTGGTCTGTCCCTCTGATGGGCTTGTTCCTAATCCTGTCCATCTGTGCATTCTAAAAGAAATGAACATCTTCAACTCTGACACCTCCAGCTCTGCCCGCTGTCTTCTGGTCAGTGCCACCGTCTCCACGCCACACAGAGGGGCTGGTCTCTTTACCGACTTGTGAACCTTTCCCTTCACTCTTGCTGCTACTCTTCTTTCACATTTAAATCCTGACACTCTTTTCCACCCATTCCACCCTGCCTGCACTCGCTTCTCCACCTACACTCCCCACTGCTCTGAACAGTTGTACTTAAACTCCTGCACCTTCTCCACCTCTGCTCCTTGCACCCCCCTGCTCCATCAGCCTCCCTTTCATTCACACCCATGTATTCTCTCTTCTTACGACTGACCGTCATTCCTCTTCTCTCCAGCGCATACCTCCACCTCTCCAGGTTTTCTTCCACCTGCTATCACTACAGATCACAATGTCATCTGCCAACATCATAGTCCATGGAGACTCCTGCCTCACCTTATCTGACGGCCTGTCCATCACCATAGCAAACAAGAAAGGGCTCAGGGCCAATCCTTGGTGCAGTCCCACCTCCACCTTAAACCCATTCGTGACTCCTACCACCCACCTTTCCGCTGTCATGCTGCTCTCATACATATGAAGTACAACTCTAACATACTTTCTGTCAGTTTAGAGTCCCTAATGCAATACCACCAAGCTAGGGTTTATTCTAAAAATGAGAGAGAATAAAATAAAATTGTACATTCTGAACGTCTAAAATGATAGCTGACTTTGTGTGAGATATGACTTAAAGGGTAAAAGGTTATTTCTCGGTTATAATATATTTCATAATGAAAGTTTACTGAGGTTAATGCCGTCTCCTCGTTTGCCTCTTTGACTTGTGGTGTCCGCCAAGGCCCCATCCTTAGCCCTGCATACATTCATTCGGCCTCTGGGTTATGTTCTAAACAGGTTCAATCAAGTAGATCACATTTTTCAATAATATTGACTTGAAATGTGCTAAACCAAACAGTTTAGCCAGACATTGAAGGTTTAGTACTATATTAGCAATAAAAAAATCATTAAAAAATAGGGTTAAACTGATGACGCTGAGACTCTTCCCGTATCTAACTATAATAGGTTTGAAAAATGGTATATCATCCCCAAATAAGTCAGGGCCCCACCTTGAGCAGCCTGGTTGAAAATATACCGTCACCAGCGACAAAGATCACTCAATAATTTATGTCAACTGCTACTAGATGCTAGATCTCCCATTTGTGGAGCGCGCACATAATACGTCATCAAAACGTCACACCCCCTACCGTCTCACAGGCTCACTATGTTCACACAGACGTTCATTCCGCCGCCGCTCAGTGGCGGAACAACATCCCTTCTACACCTTATAACATTTGTACTATATGGTGAGGTGCAATAAAGGGGCAACAGTCAGAAGGTGCTCATGTTTCCCTCCGAATTTTAAATAAGTTGAAGTGGTGGAAAATGGATCTCAAATTGTAAGAGCAGTACTCTTGTAAATGCACTTTCAATTTCCACCAGGGTTCAGGTCTCACAGTACATTGGCAGACAGATGATAACACTTGTGAGAGTGTGTGCCCACTTTCAAACGCCACACAAAAAGAAAAACATCCCGACTCCCTGGGCGTATTATACCTCTTCTTGTCTGCTATATTTGTGTATGGATGCTTACCGAGAGGAAACGATGGATGCAGACATTCCACTGCCTATATTCCCCCTCACTCTATCTTGTTGCCATGGGAACCAAAGCAGACGGGAGACAGGTTCATATTGGCCTCCCTCAGGTCTCCAGTCACAGTCTCCTTCTTTCTCCCTCTCTCTCTCACTCTGTGCTGTCAGAGCCGGCTGCTCCTGTGTGGGCCACTGATACTCGCTGATTAAAGGAAGTTATAATTTGATTTTCTCAGCAGGCGCCGTTTAATAGAACAGTTTAACTAAAGCTGTACCATCCCCAGGGCTTATAGAGGGAGAGGGAGAGAAAGAAAGAGGGAGATATATGGAGAAAGAGAGAGAGAGAGTCATGCTAATCCCAAACACTGAGCAATCACCCCACTACTAAACTCTCCCACTCACTCTCCCTTTCTAATTCTGTTTGCCTATTTTACCATCTATCTCCCTCTTTCCCTACTCCGTGCTCCCTGCCTTTCTCCCTCTCTTTCTCTTGTTCTTCCTCCGACTATTAATCTGTGCTTCCCTCTCTTCTGCCTCCCTCCTCCCTCTTTCCTTTCTCCCTCCGTTCAGTGAGGGAAACATAGGAGGGCTGGCTTTTCTGTGTACAAGCTAGCTGTATTACTGACCCATTGTGATAATAGTGTTTAATTATCCTCTCATTTAAAATCAGCCCCATCACTCTGCCCCCCACCCTCCACCCCCCAATCTGTCTGTAGTGTGTCTAACACTTCCCCACGCTGCTCTCTCCCCCTCCATGCATCCTTCTTCTTCTCTACTCTGCTGCCACCACCGCTCCCCTGCCCTGTTCTCCAGCTATTTCAGACCCATTTAGCGGGATAAGCATCTTGAGACAGACAGAGGGGTTTTTGCTCTCTTTCAGAAGAGGCGAGGAGAGGATATGGAGACTGGCATTCTGGTGCCCGCCTCAGAATACCAAACAGGGACCCGGGCATCTTAATATGCAGTGTGGGACAGAGGCTGAGATCAAAGAGAGGCACAGACAGACAGAGAGATGGGTTTGGGGTGGGTGGGTGGTTTGGGGGGGGGGGGTTCACAGAGACAGACAGGGGAGGAGGAGAGAGGCAGAGATGGAGAAAGAGGTGAAAAAGGGAGTCGGCTTATTTCTCCTCATCTGAGCATCCTTTGCTTCACATCATCATTTTGCTCCGCTCTCCTGCGTCATTCCCCTGACCCTAAGAAAAATCGACAGCTTAATTACCACCGCGTGCAAATCTACATGCCTGCCCATGCACTGATGTGTTTTTGCTCAGGAGTGTATACGTGCTCACGTCTTTCTCTGTTTCACCCTTGTTTGTGCACGGTGGGGGGTTGGATGGTGGCTCCCCCTCTGCCACCTACCCAGCCCATCTATCTCCTCAGTCAATTAAGATCGTGAGTAGCTGTCCCTGAAGCGGTGTAGACAGGCTAAATGAAAAGGCAGTGGATGTGAAAAATGAATCATTAGAATACTGCAAGGACGGGCTGGGGGAGAGGAAGCAGGAGGAGGGAGAGAGTTAGGGAGGGTCTGCTAGAAAGATAAGGAGAAAAAGGAATGGAAGAGAAAGGTAGAGAAAGAATGAGAGAGCAGATAATAAAAGATTAACGTCACGCCTCTCAGAGTGGTGGAATTTCAAAACCCTCCAGATCAAATTATTTATCCCTGTCTATAAAGGCAGAAGAAGAGGGGGAAATAGAGAAGGATCAGTAAAAAAGAGGGCTAGTGGAGGGGAACAGAAGGGAAAATGAGAGAAGAGAGGGAAATGGAGTAGAATGGAGTAGAATGGAAAGATGGCGCAAAGACCTCTCTCACTCTCTTTGATGATGGTGCTGACAGCAAAACAAATACACGATATGTGTGTTCGAGTGTCAGTTCTGAGACAGAAAACTAGGGAGAGATGGAGGGTGACAGAGGTAAGAAATACAGGCAGATGTCTGCATTCACTCTGTAGGAGGCTCAAGGCTGTTTGCCGAGGACAGAGAGACAAGAGAGGGAAAAGAGAAAAAGAAATAAAGAAGGAGAGAGACAGATAGGGTAAGATTAAATGAAACCTGTTTCCCTTTGATTCTTCTCTAATTTGCACTGAGATGAAGAGCACACAGAACAAACCACCTACGCAGCGCAGCACCACACCAAACCACACACACACATACACACACACACTCATCACTTGCTTAAGTCTCAATAGAGTTCACTCAGCCCCACTGACACACACACACACAAACACGCACACACACTCATCTCTTGCTTAAGTCTCAATAAAGTTCACTCAGCCCTGCTGACACACACAAACATGTACACACACGCACACACACATCAATTGCTTAAGTCTCAATAGAGTAAACTCAGACATGCTCTCTCACACACACACACACACACACACACACACACATACAAACAGACACACACATCTGTAGCACTCTCCTCCATACCAATGACATTGACATTTCTCCACATGAACTGTGCAACCCCTGCTTGACTTCAACTCTCCTCCATTTTTAATTCCCCACTCATCCCTGCACCCTCAACTCTATTTCCCACTGTCACCCATCCGTTGCATTATTTTTTAAGCAAGAACTATTACACCACCAAGAATGCCAGCAGACCGTGTTGCTCAGATACACATTGACGAAACACTCGCGCCAACACATGCACACGCAGGCGCAAAGTCCTTCCTCATTAGCCCTGATTCCCCCTGAGTGACATCTTTAACAAAAGGATGTAGCCTCTGCCGCCATGGCAACAGCCTGCTCCATCTCTATGCGGTGCTTCAGACTGTTTACATGATGGGATCGCACTCTCTTCTCTGCTCTCACTCCATCGTTCTCCCTATCAGATGCATGCGCTCCTCCATGTCACTCCTTTTTCTTTCTTTTCCATCTTTCTCACTTCTTTTGTCCCTCCGTTATCACAGTTTCCTTGTACCGCTCTGTTTCAAGCACTCTTTTCTTCCTCTAGCTCTTCTCTCCTGCTGCCTTGCTGATGGTCTTATTGGTACCAGGCTATATTCTTCTCTCTCTTTTAGAACCCCTTAAGGACATACAGTGGGGACCACCTGCTTGCCAATCAAGGAATGATATGTAGGTCTAAGGGGGCAAAAATAAAAATAAATGAGAGCGACACAGATGAGTATGTGCATGTGATTGTACCTGACCATGCATGTGTATGTGTGAGAGAGTGTGAGGGGCTTCGAGGAGACTGATATCTAGGCCACAGGAGTCCAAGGCAGCCAGTGTGTCTGGTGTCACAGCAAATCAAGTGTCAGCTGTACACCACCTGCCTGCCCACACAAACACGCACGCACACACACACACACACACACACACACACACACACACACACACACACACACACACACACACACACACACACACACAAAGTCTGAGAAGAAGAGACTAAGAATAGAACACCCAGAGAGTGTTTCTGTTTCTCCCTCCACCTTCTCCTCGCTCTCTCTGCTCTCCTCCTGCCACTATCAACGGTGTTTTGCAAGTGGCCTCCATTACGATAGGAATCTTTTCTGTCTTTCAGCCTGTCCCCAGAGCTCACCCCATCCCATTCTCTCCCACGGTGAAATGAGTCACCTGCACTGTTTGGCTTCTCTCCATTTCCCAAGGTAGCAGTTGAGGTCTTCTTTTTTGAAAAGGAAAAATAAAGTTGACAGTCGTCATCCGCGGCCCTGCGGAAAGGGATGCGAAGTGGTGAAGACACAGGAGAGACACTTCTAAAGCAGGATTCGATCAGAGACCAGTAGGGTTGCATGTGGTTTCGGAGGCGTGAACCGCTAAACCGTCTCCGGGGATCATTTTCAGCGTCTGCACGCACATTAATGAGTAAAAATCCCTGATATGACACAGGATGGAACGCAAATGTCTCAGGACAACGAATGGTGAAGCTCTCCGTAGCAACTATAGCCACAGAATGCCTACATTGTTCGTGTATGGATGTGTGTGTGTTGGTGTGTGTGTGTGTGCGTTGGGGGGCACATATACAGTGTGTGTGAGGGTTTGGTCACAAGCAGTGTGGGTGTGTTTTTATTTGTGTGTGGTATGCTGCTCCCAGTCTGGTCCCTCTGTTTCTCTGCTGTCTGTGGCCTCCTCTTCCCCATGAATACTAATGTGCTTCAAACCCCTGAGATCAACCCTCCTCCCTCCCTCCTCTGCCAGCCTCCCTCCCTCCCTCTCCCTCTCTCCATTCCTGCCTTCCTTCACCAGTCTTCATTCATTTCTTCGCCCCCTTTACCTTTCAACTTTCCCTCTCTTTCATCAACCCTTTTACTTCCCATCTTCTTCTCCTCCCCAATTGGCCTCCCTCAGTTTTTTCTTTCCCTGCCTTATTTCCTCATTCTTCCCCCCTGTTCTCTTAGCCCATCCTCCTCTTCATTTAAACCTCTCAATGAATTTTATTTTATTTTTTAATCCCCTTTCCCGCTCTAGTTTCCTCACCTTCTCCTTACAGCTCAGCCTCTCATCCACTTCATTTCATGTTACACCTCACAACTACACTTATCTTATCATAACATCTTTATCAAATACTTGTCTCCTCTCCTATCCTCCTCACTAATCTCCTCTCCGCTCCCTATTCCTCTCAATTCCATTATTTTTCTCTTAACTCACTTTCCTTCCAAATCCTTCCTTTCCCTTTTGCTCTCTCTTTTCCTTTTCTCTCCTTTCCTTTCCTTTCATTTCCTCTCCTCTCCTTCCTTCCAATGTCATTATTTGTCCTTCCCTTCCTTTTCTTTTCCATTCCATTTCATTCCATTCTCCTCCTTCCTTTCTTTCCCATTTCTTTCTCCTCCTTGCTTTCCTTTCCTTTCCTTTCCTTTCCTTTCCTTTCCTTTCCTTTCCTTTCCTTTCCTTTCTTTATTTTCCCTTCTTTCCTTTACTTGGCTTTCCTTTCCTTTTTTGTCCTTCCCTTTCATTTTCTCTCCTCCTTTCATTTTCTCTACTCCTTTTCTTTTCTTCTTTTCTTTTTTTCTCTTTTCCTTCCTTTCCGTTCCTTTCCATTCTTCTCTCCTGTCCATTTCTCTCCATCTTCTCCTTTTGCTTCTCTCTTCAATCTTTTTTCTCCTCTCCTCTCCTCTCCTCTGCCCTCCTCTCATCTCTGCGTGTTTTCCATTCGTTACTCCTTCTCAGGAGGACATGTAAATGAGGTCAGCACAGTCGGGTACATCAACTGCATCACTCAGGTGTGAGCATAGGTGTGCACCGACGCATACATGCAGTGAATGAAGTCCATGAATTTGTCTGTATTCATATGTGTGTGTGTGTGTGTGTGTGTGTGTGTGTGTGTGTGTGTGTGTGTGTGTGTGTGTGTGTGTGTGTGGGTTTGTGTTCCAGTCCTAATGAAGAATGTCCTATCTTGAGCTGTTTACCAGTGATCCAATTACATAAACACAGTCACCTCGATACATTTTGACATCCTGAAAAATTTTCACGGCCTAGTTCATTTAAAATTGCATCCCGTTCCATGGCCTCCTGTTTTTTCTTTTTTTTTTTAAAAACCACAAGCCTTGGAAACAGATGATGCACAGGGGTGTGGAGATGAGAGGAGCATTCAGTTCCTTGTGTATAGTGGCTGCAGCTCTACGGTAGTTTAATGTGGCTAACTGAATGTTCTCAAACTTTACTGCTTTTCCAAGCACACACACTCACACACAAACGCACACACGAAGAATGAATGTGGAAAGAAACCCAGCCAAATGCAATTGCAGAGTGTGAGAATATGAATAAGCATGATGGTGGGGGGGAAATACTTTAGGGTGTCAAATAGTTTTCTAAAAACATTCTATTCCAAAAGTTTGAGCTAAGCTAATGAAAATGGACTATTTCCAATGAAATACAACATTTCATCATGAAAGAGTTTTCTTACCGTTACTGCTCATTTTAATTTTGTTACAGTTGATGAAAGTCGAGGCTCATATTATTTAAAGACGGTCTATCTGCTATAACAAATGGAATGCATAGCAAGAGGCCAGCTTCTGGCAGTGTTCCGGATTAATCTTATTCCTTATTCCCCATTCCTTGTGGGCTCACACCTCCAATTCGGTTATATTCCTGGGTTTTGGTGTTGCTGCTTCTTAAAATCATACTGGGACTTAAGTCATGTGACTATGAATGCCTCCCCAGAATGTTACAGGACATTTTCTGAAACAAAACCTTGGTGGACATTGGGGTATTCTTTGGATTATTTCCTGCTTAGAAAGTCCAGTGATGCCCAAACTTCAGCTTTTTCACAACTTTTTTTCATCTACAAGTTCCTGATACTAGTTGGTGTCCATTTTACCCTCATAAATGCTGCAGGTTTCCAGAGCCTGAGGAAGAAAAGCAGCCCCAGAGAATCACTGAGCCACAGCAAAGCTTCACTGTAGGTAGGGGGCTCTTTTCAGGAAATGCTTCATTCTTTAACCCCCAGACATACCGCTGAGCCATAGACCCCAAAAGTTACAGTTTAGTGAGAGATATTCTCCACAGAACTTCCAAAACTTCCATGGCTTATGTAGACAGCTCTGAGCAACTGGGAACAACATTCCCTGTGCCTTGTAATGAATATCTTGGAGTTTGGACATAGTTCTTCTTTTTCCTTTTTATGTTTGTTCTCACATAATCTGAAAATGTGAGTCCTCTTATAGAGGATTATTTTAGTCATCTCAAATGAATCATTTGAGACTGCAGTATTCATTAAATGCTATATTTCGTTTTTAATGTACAAAAAGCATTTCAACTTCATGTGGTTATCATTAACAGCTGGTAATTACTCCATTTTTTGCAAATGAATTAAAGATATAATGTTGAGACAAACAACTGTGCTTCCACCTGTGGGTTGCTCTAACCAACAGAAATGTGTGTTTTTGTTGGGTACTGGGAGATGAGGAATCCTGCAAGAATTCATCTCAGTCTGCATTCCTCCTTATACAGGGCTGAGAGCAGTCGGAGGCAGAAAGTAAAGCAACAGGCTACTGGAGATTGACCTCGTGCACGCACATAGATACGCGCGCGCGCACATATTCTTAGGACAGTAACAGCCTTTACTGGGGAGAAAACACATTACAAGAACACACCACTCGTGCACACAGGGACAACGGCATGCATACACCCACCCACAGATTGGGTCTGACACCCACACACGCGCACGCATAAACAGAAATAGTGCACGCAGGATACACACAGATTGTTAGTAAACAGATTAATTTGAAGCTATTCACACTGGCATGCATGGAGACACAAATATGCAAATACACATATGAGCATCTCTGTGTTTGTGCGCGTCTGCACAAACGCACGCACACATTTCACACTGCAGGAGCACTTCAGGTTTCATCATCTTCTTTTCCTTTTTTGCTTTCTTTCTCTTGAGAGTCAGGGAGAGGGGTATGGGGGGTGTCTCATTCCCTCTCTTTTGTTGCTGCTGGGGAGAGAGAGAGAGCACATATCCATACAGAGCACTCTCCAGTCACACCCCCCTCCCCAAACATATATACACGCACACATCCACAAAGATACAACATCAAAGAGCCGACACCGCCGAAGGATTACTTCAGCCACACACTGGCTCGTCAATCCTGGTCTCTTCCTCCTGTGGAACCCCCCTCTAGTCTGGATGCACTTGGTACAGTCCAAGCATTCCTGCCAAGTAGCTTTCACACATGGAGGGGACGCTTGTCTCAAGCAATTGCTGACAAGCTACAAACAAGACAGCCTGCCGTCCCCTCTTTCCCCCCTCCCCTCTCTCTCTCTCACTCCCTGTCTCTCTCCCTCAGCCCATCAAACTAGATCGTCTCTGCTCGCACCCTTACCACCCTCTCTTTCTCTTGCTAGCTCCTGTTCTCTCTCCTTTCCCTCTCTCTGAGAATGTGGGGGCCCCACTAGCATACATTGTCAGCTGTTCCTGGGCGTACTCTCCATATCTCCCTAAACTCACATAAGCCCACATATGCAGGCGCTGGTGGGACAAGGGTAACCCAAGTAAGCTCTGTTGGTTCTGAGTCTGTAAGAGTATACCAGCCAAGGCCCCTGAATAATGCTGCAGCAGGAAGGCACTGGAGTTCTTACCAGCTGCTAGGTGAACATCGACACACTTAATCCCTAGCTTCTTTTCATTCATTAATGCACAAGACCACCACTAGTGCTAATACGATTGACATTGTGTGTCTTCATTTTTCCAGAAGCAGAATTCCTAAAATCACCATTGTGCACGGATGCCGTATTTTCTGCAGTTCAAGTCACAAACCGGGGCCGTGACTATTGATCTTTTGAAAGTTAAGTATTCATAATCATTTATCAGGTTTGTAAATCCAATTCTGCGCTCAACCAGAAGTCAAAGAAGCACGTCAACCTTTTTTGTTTTCAAATTGGTTCTTGATATAAAGTGGCCATTCTCAGATTGTCCTCACTGGGGGGTGTCTGCAGGTTTGCAGTTGGTATGGACGGAACCATTTTGCATTGTAGTCTTATTGTTACCCAGCAGCTATTGTAATAAGCTAGTGCAGGATGTCATCTAGTGTCAGGGTTTGGTATTTTTGGTTCCATTTTTCAAATAGAGTAGATTTTATTTCTAGATGAACTCCACTTCAAAATGCATCTGTAAAATTGCAGCAAAGGGGCTATTATAGGTGCATAAATATCACCATTTTGCAGTGAATCTTAAATAATAAAAGAATTAATGCTCAAAAGGAGGAAATATGAATATGAATTCTGATGCTGTTTAACTCAAAGGAATCTACGTTTCCAGCTTGTCTCTTTGATGAGAGTCCTCATAGCAGCAAATACATCAGTGAGGATTTTTTGTTTGGCTTAGAATTACTATGATTGCGAGAACTAGATTCAACTGTAAATCAGTTTGTGGCCCCAGCAGCATGCCTAAAAGACACACGTGCTAATGTTAAGGTTTAACCATGGGTCCTGTGATTGAAATTAACTGACATTTTCAAAAAAGTGAATCTAATTAGAGGAAATATTGTACAGAAATCCATAAAAGATTTCTTTTAAAGAATTGTAAAAGTTAATGTATTGATCTAAGGTATTGTATTATTATTTGATCACTTCAATTCACAACAGAAATCCATCAAATATAAATAGAATTTGCACATTGTTCTTTGCTGAATCATTTTTGATGCATCGTTCCTGTTGGTTGATCTTTCAAATTCTCAATGAGGATCTTATTCCAATGCAATTAGCTTTAGAGACAATAAATACTTTTAGAATAATGAACTTCACATTAGAAACATATTAGATGAGTGACTGACATTTATGTGTCAGGCATGTCTCACATGTCACTCCATGGAGGGAGGGTGAATAAGATGATAGAGACAACCTCAACAGCTACTGAGTGAGGATCGGATTCATCTCATCCATAACGAGCTGCTGGAACTCCTTACAGCTTCAGTGTCCAGCTCACCCCAACTCCAGACGCTCCTTTTGTTCTGACGGCTGAATACTTCCCCTCTGCTCCCATGAATAACTTTTTTTGCTTGTTCTTGATTTTTTTAAACAATTTGGAAAAGACTTGATGAAATAAACATAATCGAATGAATCACAAGTTTCATTTCAAAATAGCCACCTTTATCTGGATTAGCTCGTTTTTACAACCCCATCATTTCAAAAAGCACGTTTTTAGAATAAAAAATGTACAAGGCTTCGTCACACACAATCATACAAGTTGTATAAAATAATGAAATTGGTTCTCTGCATTTAACCAATTCCTGAAATGTAATGTCATATTGTATTATAATAAATATATATTACAATTTTATTATTTAAATAAACATTTTTTGTTTTTATTTTTGACCGTTAATAGACTTTGGTTTTATCACGTTATATAATTCTGTTAAGTAAGTCCCAACATGCCATTATATGCAAAAACAAGTTTTTGTTGTCATTTTCAGTCAGGTTCAGTCAAGTGGCACCTATTTTTTTTTTTTTTTTAAATGTCCCTAATGAGCTCGACCAAACAGTTGAGCTGGATATATAATGATTTTAATAATGAAACCAGTAATTATATTGCGATTGTTATATTCGGTGTGAAACTATTTTGTGCTTTGTTATGCACAAAAAAAAAAAAGGACTTCTGTTTTGTCTCAAAGATGTTTCAACTCCATCCAGAGGCAGAAGTCCAGTTGTTTTGGATTCAACCCACATAGATTACCATGACCTGGATGAATAAGAATGTAGACAGACAATTTCAGAGACAGGTTGTTACAGAAGAACGTACATATGAAAAAAATAAGACCATGATATGAAAAGCAAAAATTTATTCAGCCTTTTAACACATAGCGAGACATTATTTTCTAAAATTCATTTGTAAAACATTACCATCTCTTCATGTGAACAGGTTGCATTTCCATAGCAGTATTTAAAGGATTTTAAAGTAGAATGAGAGTATCAATGTCTTGGATTAAGGTGAAAGCAGTTACCAATAAAACACTGGTTGTATTGATTGATATTCAAATTAAAAACGAGACACTTTTCCCTTTTCAAAGTTGGCAGTGGACTACAAACGGCCTGCAGATTTGCATGCAGTGGTCTCAAATTAGACTTCTGGGCTATGAGAGACTAGCAGAGAGATACAAAAGGAGGAACAGACTAGACAAGGCTTTAAAAAGTTAGCACACCAGAGGACAAGACGCATTGAAAAGGCTAAATCCCACCCTGCCACCAAAGAGACCTCCTCCGACTTCAAGTCTTCAAGTAATCCATCCAGCGTACGCATCACTTCAAGTATTCCCTGTGTGGAAACTTTGGACTGCACGACCACTTCTTAGGTTTACAACATAAGCAATGATATAAGTGCACTCCAAAGTCATCAATACATAGAAAAATAAGAATACTAACAATAAGTAGCAGTTAAAGTTATAACAATCATTTTATATTTGATTTTGTACACATCCGTGACAATAAATCACAATTTATAACGTGGCATCATTTTCCCCACCCCCTGAGTGTAATGTTCATGTTCAAGTTTAAACGTCTGTTGCAATGGTGACTCAAACAGCACCAGCAACCATTGTTTGGATATTTAAATAACGTTAGCAATCATTGATAGTGGCAATGATTGGAATCGGAGTAATTATGCCTTTCCACAGAGGGATGTGCTTGTGTGCAATGAATACATTATATACAAGCTGCTGATCAATTCATACCCCCGGCTCCAGGTCGTCTCGTCGGCGCCGACACAGACAGGCTTCGTCCTGCAAAAAAAAACTTGTATTTTAGGAAGGGAAACTATTCTCTGTAGAAAATCTATGTGGATGTTGATCGCAATACACATCCCTACATACATCTGTATAGCCTCAACAATTACACCCTGGCACACGATGAAGCAATTCATCATGTATGCAAACTAAGCATAATCATCTACCAAGTTACGATTAGCCAAGTCTTGAGCCGTGTCCTTTTAACTCACCTTACTCAAAGAGTGGATCCTCCATTTACACCAGGAATTGCCTCAGGTTCCAGCAACAATGCAGCTCCGGCATTTATACAACTTGGGGTCATGATTGCGTATGTGGCCCCGCACATTCCTCAGTCGAAAGAAGTTCTTGCTGCAGAGCTGTACAACAGAGAGTAGGACAGTAGGTTAACAGTACGTCATTGCAACAGAGGAGGGTTTGACACTTGAGATATTTGTACTCTTTCTGAGGTTAAGATGAGACGATAGATTGGGATGAGACAAGAAAGCAGTCTTCAAGCTTTGAAGTGATGGCATGGAATCTACATACGAGTTCAGGGTAACTGGAGCGCATGTCACAACAGGACAGAACTGTTTTGCTTTCAGAAAAGGGGGGGACGGGATCAGCTCAGTATTAGGCAGGTGGTTATGATGTCATGGCTGATTGTGTATATTGTATGAATACACTGTACCCGCAAAGACGGAATTGTCTAAATTTTTGTCACTCTGATTAAGAACCAACAGTCAGAATGGATAGTATGACTGTTGGGTCTGAATATACTTACAGGCACACTAAAGTGCCTGTAAGTATATTCTAGAGGTCTCCTAAAATCAAAACATGAACTAAAAATTAGCACAATACCATCTCTTTAAGTTAAAAGTACTTTAATATCAGTTTACTGTAGTTATGAATTCAAAAATATTAGCAGCAAAGAAAAAATATCTTAAAATAATTAAAGCAGTCAGTAAAATGTACTGAAGTGTAAGAATTTAGTGACATGAAAAGTCCTTTTTACTCAATTACATTACATTAAGAATTTTTACCATGAGCTAAATCGACGGCCCAGGGTTTCATTACATCCCATCTGTAATTTCCCCAGAGAATAAAGGGGGTAAAAAGTACCTAGTCCTCTTAGGAGGTAGGAGGTTTACCTCTCATGTTTCCCCTCAAGTATGGGTTCCTTTTCAAAAAATAGACATGATGTAAATTTTGCTCATATTGTGCTAGGGATTGAGATTTTCTTGGCCAAACTTAGACTTGTGTGGTTCTCGACTGCTAAACCTCAAGTTGCCTGCACTTACCGGACATGGCCAGTGCTTGCCCTCCACGTGTCTGATGCGGTGCATCATGAGAGCATCGCAGTCCTTGTAGAGGGCTGGACACTGAAGGCAAGCATGAGACGCCTTTGGAACTTTGGGGGCTTGACTACACGGCCCCCGGAGCTGCTTTAGCCTTGCCCGGTGTACGGCATCCAGCATGATACAGTTCCTGCTGCTCAGGGGGACTTTTCCTTGCTATTGAAAATAAAAGAAAGACATAAGGAAAAACAATTGAGGACACGATTTTATAGCTGTATGACACACGGTACACATGCAAAATCAAATAATTAGGTGAAATTAAACTTAAATGTTCCAGATTGATGAAATAGAATTTACAGACAACTGATAATTGGTAACATTAATGATCCCTTCAACTCACCTTTGGTGTGGTCCCTGAGGCCTTTGAACGCGGCGCTTTAGCGAGGTGAAGAGTGTTGTTTCTGGTCTTTGGCCGGGTACTCTGAGCCTTGCTTCGGTTCATGCACCTCCGCTCCTCCCTCTTCATCACTGGCAGGGTGGGTGTTCCTCTGGCTCTCAAGGACCTTTGAGGGGTAGTCTCCTCTCCAAATTTCTCCCCAACTTCTGACACAGAGCGTGTTAAGCAGATATCCACAGTCTCTTCTTCTTTCTTTAGTACTGCCATTGCCCCCCCTGCTGGTCGACAGAAGCTGAAAAGAAAGCCTGAGTCGAGTAACTTGATGGGGGGCTTGCTCTGGCGCTTGCCCCTGTCTGGAGAAGAAGGATCAGAGAAAGGACCACCAACTGGAACTGGTTCTGACGGCTCCTTCTTGATGACTTTGTACAGAGGGTTGTTATAAATTGAGGCTGGAGGTTCCTGCTGTGAAAACCCATTTTCATTCCCCTTCAACTTCTGTCTCGTGTCCATGATTCCCCTCAGGCCCTGGTTTTCCACTTTTGTCCGCTCCTCTCCAGGCATGCATTTTGACTTCCTAAGTTGATCTTTTACTGCTAGTCGGCTGCTGTTGTAACGCAGTGACTTAACAGTCTCTACAGTGACTTTATTTCTGGTCTGGATCCTTTGTGGCTGTGACTTTTGAGGTGTATGGCCGCAGCCGTTGTTGGATGGAAAAGCGAGTCCTGAGATAGAATACTCGACTGGTTCTGATTTGATCCTGACGGTGTTCGTCACCAGAGTTTTGTTGGTGATGCGTCTTCGCACAGGCAGCTTGGCAGCACGATGGGCACCATCACCCTTCCTCACTGACTGTCTGAGTTCCCTCACCATGAAAGAAGGTGAAAATATGTCTGGTAGTGCTCCTTTACTTCGCATGCTCCGGTCATTTGGAGGAACACGCTTTTGGACGACCATTGTCTTTCTTTTTGTCAAAGCCTCTGTGCTGACACGACTCACAGACTTCACCTTTACTATCTTGTTGAGGAGGCGAGTGTTAACGGGGTTACAGAGGGGTAGTGACAATGTGACTGCCCCAAATGGTAGCCCTGGAGAGTCGGAGCGAGGTGTCCGCCGCTTGGTCAGTGAATAGTTGTTAACTTTCAGTTTCCTCAGGCGCTTCTTTTGTCTCCATCCGATCAAATCTTCTGGTCTGGGTATAAGGGCTGTCCTCTGTAACCCAAGAACATTCATCAGCTCGTATTTCTCCTGTGCTCTTGCATAATCCTGCTCTTCCTCTGCAGCCTCTCTAACCTCTACTTCCTGCTTCACCCTCACAGAGCTGCATGGGAGCTGGGTCATAGAGGGAGGTTTTTTATTTCGTCGAGGGGTCTCAGACATAGGAAGCACCCGCCTAACCACCTTGGCAGCTTCAGGAGCAGAGCGGAGAACACGGGTGTTTGATGGTGATATGGGTTGAGGGGATGAAAAATTTTTGGACGAGGGAGATTTGAAGTCCATGAGCTTCATCCTGTGTGAGGGACTCAGAGGGAGGCTGTTGTGGCCTTGGTTTATTGTGGTCCTGCGCAAATTGCACCTTGGGCTTCCTTCTAGAGAGCCATCTGATGCGTCCCGCAATAATCTGCAATTGGTGTCGTTATTGTCCTCCAATTCCAAAACTTTTTTCCTTTTGCTTTCTCTCCGCTGGCAGTGATGCTCATGGCATGCATCAGGACAGGCTGATGTAAATCCCGTACTTGGATGGCATTGCTGTTCCTGCTCTTTTATGAGGGCTGAGCAGGCTTCAACTGCAAGCCACATGCCCAGGTGACGGGCCATTGCCATGACTTCAGATAGGTCCTCCTGACGAACACAAAGTGTGGAGGAGTAGGAGAAATCCAGCAGAGACAAGAGGCTACCCTCACTGAAACCTGAATAGAAAAACAGTCTTCAATTAGATGAGGAGTGTTGTTCCGTCAGTGAGAGGGATGTGTGAAATGAGAGTGACTCGGTATAAATAGAGGGTCAGAGAGCCAGTAGGCAGGGGGAGGAGAGTAAACATGTTGGTGGAGACAATAGAAGTGCTTAAGCAGGGCCACCCCTTGCCCAATCAAGAGGAGACATTTCAAACACATCAGCAAATAAGAAGACAGAGTTTGATTGTGTCATTATTCGGGGTTAGGACACTCAGACTTCAGTCATTGACAAGTCAAACCGGTTTCAATATCCAGTCAAGAACTCCTTTTGCCAGAATGACCAGCAGCCCTCCTTTCCCCTCAAACAATTGAATGGTAATGAGATCAATTGCATTTACACAAGTAAGGAATTGTTGTGTTAATTCATTCAGGTCGTCAACCTTTCTAGATAGTGACTGATAATTGTATCCCCTGAACTACAGAAAAAAAGGCTAAAATCCCTGCGAAACTCAAACCAAAGGCCTTAACAACTACTTTTTCTTCCTGCTTAGATTGTTGATCAATACTGAAATAATGATAATTGAAAGTGATATATTTAATTAACAGTCAATTTACATATTATTCAAGCCACAAGCATCACATATATATATATATATACATATATGTATATATACATACATATATAGATATATGTATATATACATACATATGGGTATATATACATACATATATATACATATGTGTATATATACACATACATATATATACATATGTGTATATATACATACATATATATATACACATATTTTATTTATTTTAAAATGTTGGTGTTTTATCGCATTATCTTTTCAGAAAACTTTAACAACCTTTTTGAGATGCGCCATTAAATGCAAAGTGACCATTCATAAAAAGCATATACTCAAAGTTACAAAAAGTTGATGAGGTACAAGTCCGAGATGTTCTCTTTTGTAGGATCGGGTCTCATAGCTTTGAAAATTCAGATCAAGATATAAAATGTTGTATAAAATGTTGTATAAAACTTGTATAAAAAATGTATAAAACTTGGTCCCAAATAGAAGATGCTTGTGAAAACGTTTTTTTTTTTTTTTTTTACAGTCTTTGACAGTAGTGTCTCTAAACTGACAAAGATTACAGTTCTATAGTAACAGTTTATGCTTAAGCCGATATTCTTACCAGTGAGATCTATGTCTGCCTTCATGTTTGAGCCAATTTCTGTGAAAACTTCCTGAAAGTGATCACTGACGGCTGCCAGAACAGATCTATGGGCCAAGTAGGGTCGTCCATTAGTACGCAGAGTAATGTCACAGAACATCCCCGCCTCCCGCTGACTCTTCAGTTTGCTCAGTACGTCATCACCGTGTGATACCATTGTCTTTGTGACACATCCTCTGCCATCCAGCTCCTGAGATGCAAAGTGGCAAGACAGAAGAGAGAGAACTTTATATAAATTGTCCATTAGGACCAGAAAGAGTTGTCTGAATGTGAGAACAGGATTAACTTAGAAATAGAAAAAGAGAGTGCAAATTCAGATGTTTGAGGAGAAAATTAGGCAATTGTAAAGACCAAAGAGGCGTAGAAAGTTTGAAGGGAGCAAGGAAAACAACTGTTTATTTGACTAGTCTGCTTTTTTTACCTTTGTTTTCCTGGTGATCTGTCTCCGACAGTCAGGACAACCAAGAACAAAATCTCTTATTTGGAAGAACATCTCTGTGAAATAGACAGTCAGACAACATAATTGGTAGCTCTGTGTAATCTAATTAGATGAAGGTGATCAGCAATAAGTCAGCAGATAAATTGTCCAATGAAAATAGTTCTAAATCAGCTATTTAGAGGTGGAAGGTGTTCATACCTTCCCACCAGTAGTTTTCAGCCACACATTTGTAGGTTTCTTCCAGGGAGAGGTGACGTTGACCAGGCCGCATCCGCCGGTGAAAGGTGAAGATGGCCTCCTGTCTCCGGCCCTCGTCCAAAACCTCCCGGTAGTTGATGAACCCCCTTTCTAGTTTTTTGCGATATAGTAACCCGTCAATCACTTCAAAGTTGGGCGCCCACCCTACAGGGGGTCCACGCCCTTTGGAGATCCCGACTGACTCCATCTCTCCGTGTCCGTGCGACCAGGGTTTGGACGGGCAAAAGGTCTCCTCAATCGTGTAATTATCGTTTGAGTGGATAAAGTCGCCTGTCATTTGAAGCGTGTTTATAGTGTGGACGGAAATTGAATTTGTCCGAGCTGAAGACCAGAGCCTCTTCCTCTTTCGAGTAAGGAAACAGCCCCCTGTTGTTAAGTCGAGTCACTGCGGGGAGCAGCGAGCCAAAGTTTACCCACCAACCTGAACAGTCACCGGTGATACGGTGACAGCAGACCCACGAGCATACAATGATTCCCGATCACAGCCAAGCTAACAGCTTGACATATCTTATGGGGCAACCAGTTAGCTGAAATAGACACACGTCTCTCATTTTTGCTTATAAAATGTGTCCGGGACTAAATAATACAGCAGACTGAGAACAACATTTCATTGGAGGACCGGGCTTTCACACTACCAAAACACTAACCAAAAAATGTATCAGTTGCACTTTCTGCTGATGGTAAATCGATACAGTTTTGCTGCCAAACGCTACACGACATAAATAGAAATGTTTGCCTCTCTGTTTGGGGTAGTTAGATAATTTATGCAGCCTGTGGACTATCGCGCCAATAACACCGAGCCAAGTGATGTTAAGTCACAGGCTTCAACGATAAACGGTCACCAGCTGTCTGACATCCATCTATTTTCAGCGCCAGGAGTGGCCTCCGGGGCTGAATGACGGCATGCAGCCTCACCGCTGGCTCTAACTTGAGATTTCTTTTCACCAACTCAAGTAGGAAGCAGCATGATGACGCAGCTACCAGCTCAGCATCGCCGCTCCAACGACCTAAAAGCGAGGTTGCCTCCGCTATAAGCCCCAAAATGTTGCAATTCGCCGCCTGGTCTCCCAAAAAGCCACTAAAAGAGCTCCGCTTAGTGACCCGACATTGTACATACCGCTATTGTTTCCGTAAAGCCACTCCAGCGGTTAGATAGTCCAAATTTTTAAACTCGTAACCTTCTGTTTGTTACTACACAGCAGCCTGAGAGAGACACGTCTGTCCCGCCTTCAAACAAAGCCCATTAGCAGAAGTCTTAAGCAATATCAGCAAAACGGCGTGGGATTGGCTTATAGATCTGCCACTCATTGTAGCTATCGTCCCTTACTGCAAGGTAGGTTGCATTCACACCTTCGTTTACTATTATTTCCTTCACTTGCTGCTCAAACTCACACCTATTTACAGATACCATTAAGTCTGAGAACCACCCAATATTTCTAATCAGTAAAAATACCACCACACGGATTCACATTTAATAATGTTAACTGATACTATCATCTAAAAAGGCTGTAACAAATATTGCAGTACACCATTCTATAACAATAGGTTTGGATAACATTTTTTTAGTCATCTTTATTTTTTAATTTCTTTTTTTACAATAAAAATAGCACTACAATGAAAAGAATGACACCAAATGACGTCACAAAACTGTACGTTAATTACATTGATTCATAGTTAATAAGTACACTCAATAACTGTACTTAGATGCAAACTTTAGGATTGTGCTTTCTCTTCAATTTAATTGACTTAATACTTTATTCTACTCCACTACATCTCAAAATATATCAAATATTATGCTTCCTTCAACCACTACATTTGTCCAACAGTTGTCATTACTGATTATTTTTGCATTGTTATGTTGCATGTTCAAATCCAGTTCAGTGTGTTGATGTGAAATTATTCAGATAAAGAGGAGGGTAAGTCATTCTTCGTGGGTTCAGAACATTCTCCTTTTTTTTAATAGAAATATTTTTATTTATAAATGTGTTGGATTGTCCAGGAAAAGCTGAACACTGGTTGATCTTATGAAAGTCTGACTTCCTCCCATAGGACATTGATGCTATAAACAGACCATGACGATCTTAGTAAATACATACAGTATTCAATGAGATAACCTTAGCAGTAAACTCAACAGGTAACTTCTACAGTAGTAGCAGAACAATGTAAACCAGACCAAAATATAAATGCAGCAGCGTTATTTATCAAGACATATCATATATAATAGTTACACACTGAATGCACACAGACATTTTTCTTTGATAGTTAAGGTACATTTTTTATTTAAGTTAAGATGTTTTATTCTGGACATAGACTGGTATTAGTACCTTAATCAAGTTCATGGATCATCATCCACCAATGGTTGGTTACTGGATTTTGATGACCGATACATTTAAAAAAGGTTCTTAACAATTGGAACTCTGAAATAATGTGGCCTGAATCTTAATGTGGGAAACTAGTGGTGTTATAAACCGCTGAGTAGGTAAACTTATGATGACTAATTTAATGACATGTTAATCTAATTTTTAAATACTAAAATATGTTCAACTTTAAATCTGCTAGGGACACCACTGGGACAGTGGACACCACTGAACACCACGAATGCTGCAAAGTTGCAGTATTCATAGCATTAATTCCACGTTAGCCTTATCCAGGTATAAATCTAAAAAACTTATTCAAGAAACTTTCATAATATTTTTATATAAAGCTAGCCTATGAATGATTGTGTTCCTTATGTATTAGAACCTGTTTTATTCATGTCTCAGCTGTTTATGGATAAAAAAAGACATCACATTGCCGTTTCCTACAAATCACAACTGGACTTTGAATGAAACATCTTTTATTAGAAAATAAGAATACAGACATTAAATGTTTGATAATGTCGGGTTTTTCCACTGGAGCTGTTGCTCAACGGTCTCCAGCAAGTCTCTTTCTTTCTTTTTTTTGCTCAACTTTTAGTTTCACAATAACAATCACATGTTCTCAAAAAGAAGTGAAACACATTTTTCCTTTTTTGCTTTTTTACAACTGTTCTTAGGAATCCACAAACTCAATACAATACAAATAACTCAATGCACATTTTCTGTATATTACAAATGCACACAAATGACTAAAAGAAGAGTTCATTCGAAGACACCAAAAGCAGTTTACTTTATCATTGGGGACATCATGCGATGTTGGTTGAGTCAAGTATCAACAATCAACCAAAACCAGAATGCTACTGTATCGGTGTTACATCCGCGTGAAGCCTCAGTGGTCTTCTTTAACTGATATCCTTAGCTTGATGAACCCTTTCTCCTGAAATCCTTGCACCACGCTGGTCCCAGTCAGCACTTAGCCCCGGTGTCACTTGTTGCTGCCGGGGCCTCGTTGGTCTTAGGCCTTTTGGACTCTGGAGGCTGGCACACTGCATCAGTGGGAGGAGAAGGACGTTCTAGAAAAATACAAATGAATAATTGCGCATAATAAGTACGGTCTTATGCTCTGGTATGAGAAACTATGTACATCATGAAAAACACTTTACATGTTCACAAATATATCCAGCAGAAAAGCAACATGGATATAATGACCAGTTAAATACACGTTACCATGTTGTAAAGAAAACATTAAAACTTGTGTACACTGATATTCTTTTTTTTTAATTATTTCTAGTGGTTTGCGTCATTAAGTTTAAAGAATGATATCCTAACACTACAATTTTGGGGTCTGGTTTTGAGATCATGACCATATTAATAAAGGCAAAATTGAGAAACATGAGCACCCAGATAATACATGGTTTAAATAACCCAGACATTAGACATTAGAAAAGCTTAGTAACGAGAAGACTCGAGCAAATTGTATTTTTCCTATCTCAACTGACCTCTGTAAACACTCAATATTTCAACTTTGGCCGACTGTGCTCGCCATAGCACAAACACGCACACACATTTGAGTATGCAATCTTTCTGTTTACCCCCCAAACACAAACGTTTGTGTAATCAGCCTGTGTTGGTGCCTAAACGCCTTTTTCCTCTCAAATTTCTGCGGGATCCCAGCCAAAACCTTTATTAGCAGCTACATTTATAACTAAAATAGAAAGCTCTAAATGGTAATATGTTCTAACCTTGAGAGGCCCACAATTTCCGAGTTACATCATTTTCACCATTTCTTAAAAAAAAAAATAATGCAGCATGACAGTTTGTGTTTATAGACAAAATGGCGGCGCGTCGTCTAGTCATGAATTCAAACTTTTCTATTCTTGTTTTATCAAACTCGATATATTATTCTGTGATAATTTTAATGTTGAGAACATACATACCGCTAAATTACTGTGGAATATATTAATCTAATCTGATTAATGCATTTTACACGTTCTGTAGCAGTATCGGAGACGGTTTCTGCATTTTATCACTTCCACCGCTCTCTACTGATCCTGGGCTTTTTCCTGGCCTTTTGTTCGTTTGCTGCTGGTCGTTTGAGCCGAGAAGGGTCTGAATGCCCTGGGTCGTTTCGGGGAATGGTCCTTGCATTTATTCAGGATCGGTTGATGTTCTTCATTATGGGGAGCTAAGTACTAGGAGGGGCTTGCAGGTATTCCTTCAGTATGATAAGTAGAGGGTATAGTAAACTATCCAGACAGCACTCCAGTAGAATGTGTACCCAGGTTCAGAGTCAATTTGTTTTTACATTACTTTGCCTGGAGTTTTTTTTTCCATTTCAGGCTGCCTCAAGAAAAGAAAGTTCTTATATTCAGTGTACAGTATGTGTTTGATGCCATCCAGAATTCATTAGAATTTTGGAGTAGGGCTATAATGGCACATATTTCACTCCAGGTGAAGTGAAATATGAACATAGAATAGAGTTTTCTAGTCCGTCTTGCAAATATACTCAATCAAGTGCCTTTTTAAACAGAACCCTTCCAAGTGAACCCCAGGTTGTTCTCTATACTTTAGACAATGAGTGAAAAACCCCAAAACTCTCCATTCCTTTTCACTAAAACATATTGAACCCGTAAAAAACCCTTCAATCTCTGCACCATTGTAGGATTGAGTCTGCCAATGAGAACAGAGGCATGCTACATCATTACTGCTAATGATGTCATGCATACAAAGTCTGTTGTGATATTTGCAGGCTGAAGGTGGACGGCCTAAATAACACCGATCACTAACCATGTTTAGCCTTCTCATTGGAGGACTTGCAGAAGAGTGAACTAACAGCTGGAGATCGGGAAGCGACTGGTGTCAAGGATACTCTCCTGTAAAAACATACAGTAAAAAAAACATGGTAATGGTAAAGATGCTAAAAGCCAACTGAAAGAACAAGACCAAAAGATAACAATTAATTATTTTTAGTATACAGATAAACGCTGCTCTATTTTTTATTGTTCAGGGCTTGACCTGGTTCTTATAGAAAGTGCTTTGAGATAACATTTGTTAGGATTGGTGCTAAATAAATTGATTTGTTTAAGTTGTTTGCCACTACTAAAACCGTTTCATACTTAACTTGTTTGCCTTAAATAACAGATAATGAACAACGAGCAGCCCTGCCAATGTCTACATGTAGTCTGTCAGTAGATTATTTTGTTGTCAGCGGGGGGGCCAACGAATGCCTCATACCAGACAGAGCTCTGTCCTCAATGGAAAGACTGAACTAATACACACTAAGAAAAAAATAAACAAGCTCTTTACTAATATTTATACCTTCATGCATTTGTGAAGGTAGTAACAGTTAGAAGTATATGAAAAAATGCACTACACATATTTGAAAGATAATCTCTTACTCTTTGTAATCGTAATCTGTAAACTCCATTTTAGAGATAATCTGTTTAGTTACTTGACCATCGGGGGGTGGGGGGCGAGGCGGCTGCAGTCGTTCCTGCGTATTACGACTTCAGTCTGACTCAGTTTACATCTCAATAGCAAGAGTTTGAGGACAACAAGCAATTGGAATGTCAGATGGGTTTACAGTAGCAACTCTAAAGCATGCCTATGAAAGTCATAGATAAAAGCGCCAGTCTCTACTTTCCATCAGTTCACCTGCTAATGGTCTCTACTTAGGGGAGCGCAGAGAATACTGGATTGCCCATCCTATTTCCATGATTCTGATTATGGACTTTTACTCTCGGGCAGACGATAAGTATAATTTCTGCTCAACTGTTCCAAAAACTAACTTATGCCTCCCTCCATTAACATCCCAAACCAACAGTGACATGAACTGGACCTGAAACCTGACTATATTAACATTTTCCTGTTTTTTGTGCAATATAGTATTTGAAAACCCTCTGCACAGTGGAGTATGACAGTTTTGACAATACTGTTCCAAATTCCAACAAGTGGTCTTTAGAAAGGTACAAGCCTTAAGTTTGCTCCCTTTTACTGTCTATAATCATTTCTTTTGTTTTTACCTTGGAGTGGGGCCCTTCGGGGTGGTTCTACCCTTAGGGGTGGTGGGCCCAGCAGAATTGGCATTGTTGTGGACTTTAGGGGTGGAGGGATTGAGAGGGGCGGCACATTGCTGGGTTGATGAGGAGTTAGTAGGGGTGAGAGGGGTGAGACGGGTTGGGGGAGTGGAGGGCGCACTTTTGTTTGCAGATGTTGAGGTCTGAGGTGCTGAAGCAGCTGGGGTTTTTGAGGCAGAGGGCTTTCCCCATCCCTCGAGAGTGTTGAGGGTGATCCTACGGGGCTGGGGTTTAGACTTGGCACTTGGGGTGGTCTTTTTCTCCTCCGGGGGGGTTACAGAGGGGGAATCTTTGCCGCGGCCGTTTTGGGTTGCAGGAGTCTGAGCTGAGCCTGTTGTCTGGTTCCCAGGAGATGAATTCCGGGCTGATTTCTTTCCCTTTTTCTCCATAGCGCTGTTTGGTACAAACACCTCCAGGGTGGGGGGTTCTTTCAACGGAGTGCCCAGCTCCCCAGGAGCGAAGGACAGAAAGGAGCAGTAACCATCTGTGGAGGACACAGCCAGGAAGGAACCATCACCGGACCTAAAGAACAAATAATAGGAATGGCTGAATCACACTATAATTCCTTGTGTCCATACAATAGTGAATAGTGAACTCCCCCCCCCTTAAATAAAAAAAAGAGGCTTAATTGACCAGAATTAGACAAATTCAGTGGGCATCTTCCAATCTTATCATCTTTTTAGTACAAGCTTTTTTCTGCTGAATCTTAATACTTTACCATATGTTTATTTTTGGACAGTGAAATCAGACATATGTTTATTTTTGGACAGTGAAATCAGATTAGAATATAATTTCTTCCTGGTTGCAACTGAATGATGGCAGCAAACTGTTTCAGTCAACATATGGAAACGAGTCTCATTGTAAAACAAGCCAGAGCCAAATGATACGTTGATTCTTGAATGCTGTTGAGTGAATGTGACACGCAGTGAATTAAGTGAGGATTATGGACTTTAAAGAAATGATTGATTGACAAATTATCATTTAATGCAAGTAGACTTAAGTCTCTTATCTGGTTAAATAAATCTGAGTCTTAGGTCTCAGATGTGTTCAGCAATTCAGATTAGTTTGGTGCGGCGTTTGTGATGATTGCCATTACTGTACGGATGTTTTGTCCCCTATTATGCTGTGCCTGAATATTTGGGAGCTCAGTGTACCAACGCTGTCTAATGACCACATGTGTGCCAAGGGAAACCTGCAGATGACAGCCGAATCTATTGTATCATGGGCTGCAGTGATGTCTGTCTATCGGGGTCAGTCTCCATGAACATGCGATATTCTTTGACTCTGTGCACATCGGAGCACGTCAGTGTTTATTTTTCCGTTCTGTACATCCTTCTTCACTGAATGCTCTTAGATGATCACTGTTATATTGCCTGTGGTTACTAGGTTGCAAAGTTTGACTTATAGTATGATGTTTGTTAATCACCAATTCTGAGTTTATTGCTCTATTAATCCCGCCCACACGTCAAACTCAAGGCCCACGGTCCACCTCCGGCCCGCAGAACAACTATATCCAGCCCGCGAGACAAACTCTAATTTTGGTACTACTTTATAATAGACAACCTTTAGAAAAGGATTTATGAAGAATGTTTACAATTACAATTATCTAATGAGTTATAGCAGCTTATTTATGATTTGTAAAGTGTTTACAACTTCATTAGTAAACTATGTTAGAGCCATTTATAAATCCTTAATAAGGGGGGTCTTATTGTAAAGTGGTACCCTAATTTCTATAATAACTGGCTTGCTGGTATACAGCACAAAGACCAAAGATAGTACAAATCCCAGCATGCACAGCGATAGCCAGCGCGTCTATCAAGAGCGCTAGTGCCAGCTCTCCTCCTTAGTTATCAAATATCAGTGTTTATCCATTTTAATAAACTTAACGCTAATCCTTCAAAGAGATGATACAGAGCCTGGGAAAAGAAATAGATGAGAAAAAAAAATGCATAAAAATTAGCAATTTAACCTTTTAGGAAGTCACACGCATGTATCAGTAAACAGAACGCATGTTTTCGTTTATTGGCGAGAGCATTAAACGTGGCATATTTGAGTGCTGTTCCCTTGATGTGTACTCAGTTTTTCATTGATTGAGTTTGACACCCCTGTTTAAGTCTTAACGTTGTGTGCGGTAGCTGTTATATGCAGATTCAAGATTCTACGTTAGATTCTCTGCCACTAATCAGTCTCTGATGTCATGTTCCATTGTTTCAGAACCACACATCTAATCATCCATCATAAGCAGGGTTTACACGGACACTTTTCTTCATTCAGATTAAAATCAATCCAGTTGAAGATTTCCAGTTAACAGTTTTACATGAGTATTATTGTATTATTGTGACGCCTTTAATGAAGAAACAGCCTGATTATTAGGCACATCGTTACCAAACATAAGTTATTAGCGAGCTTGTGTTTTTTGATTAACCCGCATGCAACATCATCTGAAGAAACGTCGAAAGCAGAAAGTCATAATCACGCAATTTAACCTGAAAACCCAGGAGATCTTCAACAATGGTCTTCCTCCTCTTCAATTACCTCATTCATTGTGACATAAAAATATGCTTTTTAATATGCTTAAATCTTCGGTTTATTGTGGTTCCTGCAGTTCCTTTTTATGCCCATGTCTTAAGAGTTGATTTATTCTTACTTTCCCAATTAGTTTTCATGAGGGTTTCTATTTTAACTCTCTGCTGTGGTTCATTAATAGCTAGCGTTGTGCACTTGAGACCAGGAAGTTTTCCGTTCCACTATTTACATGCTAAAAATGTTCTTCTGATCAGTAAATCTAAAATGTTTATTCTCTCCTGGTGCAAAAGAATGACATTTCATTTGGCCGAGGCGCTCTCATTCAGAACTGGGTCATCGGTTACCATGTGAGATCACTGAGTGTGTGGTAGTGGATGTTGGACACCAGGCCGAATGGTAGCGTCTGCTGCGTGTCATACAGGGAGATGGAGTCCTCAGATGCAACAGCGAACACCATACGGTACGGCAACTGGAATATGTTGGGAAGAGCCTGAATACCGTCATCTGTGGAGGAGAAAGCAAGAGAAAATGAAGGGTTGATAAGGGTATAAATAAACATTAAAATGCACTCAATAAAGGAACAAGGTCTTGATATTGTCCTTATGGTGTGCATTGTCCTTGCCTTCTCCCTTCTTGGTCCTCAGTTCAAAGTAGACGGGGCAGCAACGCACAGCCAGCGTAGCTTTACTTGGGCACGGTAAGTGAGCGATGGGCCTTAGATACAGAAAAAGAAATTTGGGTATTAATCATCATAAATAAAATGCCCTATAGTGACTAATCAACTATAGATGTCAGCAAAGTTACCTCTTGAGGCCCCTCCTGGAAAAGATGTAAGTGGTATTTATAATGTTCTCCCCAATCTCCACACATCCAGCTGAAATAAAGAGTTGACATTAATGGATAAATCATCTTTGCTAGAATATTGTACACTAAATCTCACCAGATATATGCTAGGCAAAAGCAATATCTTGAGGTTGTTGTACTGATACCTGGAGCGAGAAGGAAAGACCCATCCGGTGTGAATGATAGACGTCGAAAGAACGATCTCATGCTATCATCATGGAATATTCGATACTGTTTGACCTGCAAACAGAAAGGGAACATTGTGAAAGCATGAATGTAACCAGTCTGACTCCTTGGTAGCTTGAAAAAAGAGGTGGCCAAAACGGGACGAAAGAAAATCGACAGATAATTTAATGTAGAATAATCTCAAAAAGATACAGTCAAAGGGTGAAAAAATTTAGAACTTAGGTTATATCTTTATGCAAATGTTAAGTTGACAGAAAAAAAGAGTTGAATGTTCGATTCCATCAGAAGCGACGTTTCCGACTCACCTCTCCCTCTGCAAGAGGCCCAGAGCTCATTTTGCTAACACAGAAGGCTTTCTTCTTGGTGTGAGTGCTGTAAACCCGCATCACTCTGAGGGGGGGACACAACATCATCTAAACCATCAAGTTGCTGAAACCAGCTAATCAACAGCAAATATATTGATTAATGAACATATGCCCCAAAGATAGGCCCGAGTGATTAGAAAACAGGTCATCTGAATCTCTTTTTCTACCTGTCACAGCTGAGAGTGGCTACATATTGTCCCAGAGGATCCCAGGTAACTCCCTGCACATAGCTCTTGTGATCATTCAGGATACATAGCTTCTGTCCTAAACACAAAAACATTTGCAACCAATGTAATAAACACAAAGCTAAAATAAATTATTTTAGTGTGTGCTGTGGATTCGCACATTAAAACATATAAACATGATTTAAGAAAAATACACCGGATTACAAGATATCTATGGATTTAAACAAACCTTTGTTGATGTCCCACATAACGGCAGTATTGTCGACAGATCCTGACACCATGAAGTTTCCATCTCGTGTCCAGCAGATGTCATACACATCCTCTATGTGTCCCCTAAAAACAAACAAAATGTGAAAACCCCTAATTTAGATCAATCATTGCAAATTGCAAAAAAACAAATAGATACATTCACTCAAAATAATCAATGTGATTATTTTCTCTTTCTTCTGAAACTTTATTTCTCTCATTTATCTGAATTTTAAGTGCCTTCCTAAACATTTAGGTGTAATGTCTTTGATTACAATATGATCACCCGGAAAGAGCATTTTATTGTTTAAATTGTGTGTGATGCTTTCCATTAGGGAGTTCTGTTATGGCAAAAATCTAGCCTAATTTAATAACTTAGACAACTCAGTGATCACATTAAAATGCACATTGAGTCTCCTTTTTGAAACAATTAGATATTAAGAAAAAGCCCAAGGAACTGAGGGATCAAACCTGCTTGAGGTGTGTACCTTAATGTCTTCACTACGGACCAGCTCTCCTTGTTGAGCTGAGCATCTTCATCATCCTGAAACATGGGCGCCTGCTCTGGCTCCTTAGAGTCATTGAGCTTCCACAGCAGAATTGCGGCATCTTTATCAAATGAAAACCATACAATTATTAAAGGCCATTCCCATTTTGTTTTGCCAAAAACGTTTAAATGATCACTCTTCATTAAGTATGACGTACCATCTCCTCCTGAAGCAAGCATCTCTCCGTTTGGACTAAAGCGAACTACATTTACAGCTTTGGTATGTCTAGCCAGATTTGACAGGAACTCCACGACTGCCTTCCCGTCTGGGCCCGTGCCTACCTGCCACAGCTGCATCAACATCAGGGAAATAGGTCTTAGAAATAGGTCTATAATAAATACGCACTCTATAAGCAGTTATTGAACTGCATGTACAGGAAAGATATATACAATTAATAAATACAAATATCTATTGGGTGTTATGCAAGCAATTCACTTCTCAATTAAGAAACAATTTCAAAAGAATGGTGGCTGTTTGAGAACGACCTGGCTTACACCTACCAGCCATAAAATTAAAGTCATGTGTAAGTTCCCTTTTTGTTGCCGAATCAGTAGTGTTCAAATCAGTTCTGACACCTGTTTATTTGTATCAGAACCAGCACTAGCTTTTTCAGTAATATGTGAAGCAGTAGCTCTATATTGACAATCAGACAACACTATATAGCCTACACTCCCTAGACGAATCAATGAGCCTTTGGGGCGCATTAACCTGTTTTGGTTCATTGGCTGTCCTTCCTTAGACCATTTTGGTTTTCCATGAATTCAATCAATTAATTATTGGGTTCCTAAAGCGCACTGTCACTTTTCCTCTTACATATTTAAATCAAATCCTTTTCATCTCTAAATATACTTTACCTTATAAAAATACTGTAATGGACTTTCAATTGCATTGTTGAAATGTGCTTTACATATAAATCAGCCGGGCCTCTCACATAAAGACCCATACTCGGATTTCTATTTAGTTAACTCTGTTGGCTCATCATTTCCCCCTCTCTCTCTTTCCACTCACTCTGACTGTGGTGTCCACTCCAGCTGTGGCGAGCCGATGAATGCGTCCATCTGAGTTGTGCTGGAAGTCCAGACTATATACAGGTTCTTTGTTGTGCCACGCAATCTCACACGTTACCACCTTCATTTTCTATATCCAGCAACGACCTTAAGAGGGATAATACATGTAAATGTGATGACTAGTAAAATCATAAATGCGATGTCTCCTACAGAATTAAATGTGTTGAACGTAACATGGCAGCTAATACAGATATCTTAACAGGCGTGACAATATGGACTATTTGTTATAGATTTCAGAAGAAAATAATTTGATATGGCTAAATATTTGGCAAAACAGACGTTAGAACTGATCACTATGAGCAGCTAACACCGTTAGCATTGAATTTAGCGGGTTTTTATTATGTGCAGCACATCCCCGTGTATATATATACCACATATATGCAAGACACATTTGTTTAATCCATAATCAATTATCTGTGAGTAATATTTAACAAATTATCTCAAAATGACTAGCAGTAACTTACCTTCTCTGTCGCTAGAGCTATTAGTGATTTCCCGCGTAGGATACTTTCAAAACTTCCGGTTAACTAGGCTGCAGTGATTGGATGAAAACAAGAAAAAGGAACGTATCTATGAGCACGTGATACAATTGTTTGCCACATATCCCGCGCCTACTTCAACTCTGATTGGCTTATACCAATTCAGACACTAAAAGCACTGGCACATCAGGAGCAGATTAGGGCGGGTCATAACAGTGTTACCTAAATTTTTTACTTCGTCTCTAATAACCATTCTCTGAAGATAACGTTTTCATCACTCAATAAATTAAGCTTGGGAACCTTCTATAATGGTTATCTTATCAGAGGATTACACAAAGTTAAGTTTGTTTATATGTATGTGTGTGTCATCAGCATCCAGATTCTAAATCTTAAACATGAAACATACTTGAAAAGCTGGCTTTTATCAGTTTGTGTTTGAATATCTTGTTGAATGTAGGGTGATGAGGAATCTTCTGTTCACAGTAAAGTTAGCATCAGGTTCTGTGCTAAGTTTAACTTTAAAGCTCGGCTGAGGCCTTTTTCCAATGTAAATTTAAATTATTTTTTTCATTATGATCCATCATGTTCAAGGTACAATGGCGGAACATATCAACTCAAAGCAGTATTCATATTGTGCTTTACATATAACAATCTTTAGTCTGATATGTTATTGCAGTGGTAGGCAAATAAATTATTAGGGAAAATCAGTGCCACTTAGTGATTATATAAGTAACAAAGTAGTAAATCAATATCACGTAGAGATATTTTGATATCTTTTAAAACCGATGTTATTGCTTTATCTGTAAGACTGAGCCAAGCTCAGACATCCGGAGGGAGCGTGTGAGTTGGGGAGTGTTGCTGAGGAGAGGTACACCTGGAATTTCTTCTTCACCTGCTGCCACTACGACCCGACCCCGGATAAGCGGGAAAAAATGGATGGATGGACTTTATTACTTTTGACATGTATGGAAAACCTTGGGCAGCGCAAAAAACGTATCCACAATTTCTGAGTTTCCTTCAAGGACGGGGTGTTAAAACCTGAAACGACATTCTGTACTCATTCGTCCCATTCTTTTTTTTTTTACTATCACACTTGTTCTCATAAAAACTTTCTACATTAATAAAATTTCTTCACAATGTTTATTTTTTTGTTCATATGGTCACATCCATTGTCTAATTTAGGATTTGGTGCATTGATGGTTAATAAACATAAGTGACTATTTAATAACACGCAATAACAAAAGGAAAAATAATTCAACCACGATCCTAAAATGTCAAGATAGACTGTAGAGTTTGATTGTAGAGGCAACGCAGTTCTACTTTGTCGCTCTGCCACTTCAGCCTAAAAATGTGAAATATCCTCTCAAGAGACAGTGTTGGTTTTATCTTCTGGAACGTTTTGCAAACATGGCAGACTCCATGGTAGAGGATCCGCTCCCCCTGGAGTTATAAAGGGCCCATTCTAAGGGATAATGTAAACAAACACGAGATCCCATTTAGCACACTATCACTAGAGTAGAAAGTGAGATCTCTAGCGACATATGTTGATATAACATAAAATAATAAATTATTTTTCCTCACCGATTTTAATGTATTTCTTGGAAAATCATTTTCGGAGCATATATAAAACGAAAATATGTAAATCTAGTTTGCAAGACTCATTGATGCTTTTGATTATTCAGGGCAATACATTCATACTCGGACTGACCTCAGTCAGATTAAGAATCAATAAATTCGACAGACTATATTTACATATTAATGAAACACTTCCAACGGTCACAGTTAGGTGTCCAAAGCAACACAATTGATAATTGTATATCTCAATTCTATAAAAAGAAATTGATGAACCTCGTTTAATTCAGAAGGACTCTAGTTTTCTAGTTATCCTTATGTAGCCCATATGATTACTGATAAAGAATAATAGAATATTGTTAGTATTTTAGTTTTATAACGAAATATAGTGAAATATTAAACAATATCATACCAACTAAGCATGATTAAACTGAAAATATTTGTAATTGACAATTTGCACACCCATATTCTGCTTTCAGCAATTATGACGATATGAGGGAAGAACACATTTCCGCCCCTGCAGTTACTCTGATTGGCTTATCTTGAATTAGTCACCAAAAATTCTAGCCAATCAGAAAAAGATTAGGGCGGGCAGCAACAGCACCACGTAGACATTACAAACACATAGATTAACGCCCTCAATGTAAAACTGCTCTGCGTTTGTTTCTTTGTGTTATTATAATTATGTGTTTTGGAATGTCTCTATCTGTTAACCATCATATTCATTTCGAGGCTTTGCAAACGTAATTGATTCTAAGGTGTCTTTTCAAAAATATTTTTGATCTTTAATCAGAAAACTTTTAGAGTAAAATATATCAGAATCGTCCCATCTTCATTCCACTTTAGACTGTGATTTACAAGGTCATATACTGCAGATGTCCATCCTGTCAGCTGAGAGCAATTACTTACCATTCTACAAAAAAATGCAGATTCAGTTTTCACATCATGGATGCCAAGCCGTTTTGAGTTTAAAGATTTGGCAGGGAGCTTGTTAATAACATATTTCTCAAGTTTGAGTTTGCATCTCTCAAGAAATCAATTTTGATCACCTTCCATAACAATGGTCCCGAACACAAAAAAACAAATCTGAAATCGATTATATGGCAAACGCTTCATTTAATATGCCATAAAGCAATTTAAGCATTTAATCATAGCGGTTAGGCGATACAAAAATATATATATATATATTACCAAAATCAATACAAAATATCCCTCTGTCCAAACATACAGACGTAACGGTGCAACAGATAAAGAATCAGTTGCAGAGTAAGGACTGTTTCGAAAACCATAACAGCATTGTTAGTTATTTGTTTAGACAACGTAATCAAAAAGAAATGATGTGACACGATTTAAATAATCAACCACATATCAAACATTTTACTGCGTAGCCCCCTTGATTCCTTGTAGTATATAATTATGTGCATAGTTAAAATTAATACATTTTTTAACACTGTCATCTGATAGCTGTCAACAGTATGATGCATTTTATGTATACTCATTTAAAAACTCTGCATAAATAAAACCTATTATCCTTTACTCATAGAAATCTGCATGAATTATTTACAGGTGGAGTTAAGCATTTAAAGGGGAAATTCAACACTTTTTATGTGGATGTCAATGATGATAACAAATGCAGGGCTGTATCCACTCATTTTATATTAAATTTAAACATTAGACTGGTTTATCTTTTAAAACATAAAATATATGGCAATCAAACTAGTTCACAAATCACATGTTTTAGTCAAGATTTAACAACAAATGCTATCTCACAAAATTTTCAAGATATCAATGTTTTCATGACTCAAAAAATACACTAAAGATTGTATATGATGCAGGACTTGAAATGAAGCTGCTATTTAATGTAGCTACATAATATTGCTGAGAGCATGGTTGGTATAAGCGAAAGTTTTGTTTTTAATGATTTTTTCCCTCATGTCCTATGGATGGACATTAGATTTTCACAGCTGACATCGCCCAGTCCAACACTGTTGTGCAGAGTGTTGAATGGGATGATGCTGGACTAATGTTGTAATACTGAGATGGTGTCATAGTCAATGGGAATAGTGTTATTATTCAGTTTCAATCGAAGGTGAGGACATTTATAATGAGAAGCTTTGTCTACTAGCAGTCTCTGTTGTCTTAAAAAAACTCAGTCTGGGCAGCATCTCATACTTATGTGTTTGTGTCTAAATCTTTGAGTTGATTTGAGAGAAACTGTTCTAGGATCTCATCAATAACATTACATTCAAAGTTCACTTGGCCCAGGTCCAGTGCAGGTATAGAACGGATAAGAAGGCGCCCAATGTTGTGGCGAAGCCCAATCAAGCTGTGGAGAGACACAGGGAAATAGAGATTAACTGCTGATTTGTGGAGTTCATTTATGAAGTTGTCAGACAGTTATAGTTGATGCTAAGGGAAATAAACAACTTTTTCCAATAATCCCAACCTTTTGGATAAAGCTGCTGGACCACCTGCCTCCTCTGATTCTGTGTTGACAGAAGAAGCCGTAGCTCTGTCAGGACTTGTTTTTCCCCCTTGCTTGTTTTCTCTCTGCTGTTGAAGTCTCAACCTGAGGTCTTCACACTGAGACGCCAGGTTTGCCCTTTCTTCCTCGATCTTGTTCAACTGGTGTTGTAGCACAAACACAAAGGTTTGACAAACAAAGTGTATACAGTACAATATATGGAGAGAACAACTTGTACAAATACAATGATAAAACATGTTAATAGCTTTAGGACTTATTTTTTTCATTTACGACGTTTTAAGACAGTTATAGTGGATGCTAAGGGAAATAAACTACTTTTTCGATATATGTATATATATATGTATATATAATAAATATTAAGATATTTAAATATTTAAATATTTAAGACAGATTGGAACCTAATTGGATTTTTCATTTTTTTATGATATGAATTGCTAACATACATTTGTCATAATCTCTGTGAAGTTTCAGAAGGGGAACATAGTTTTTACGGATGTACAAAAAAATGAAATCTCAACTCACATCTCCCCTAAATACATAGATTTATGAACGGGGAGGCTTTCGACAGCCTATTGATCTTCAAGACCATCGCTGACACCAGAGCCTGCTCCACTCCTTGAAGAACAAAGCTTCAAAAATAGGAAATTGATCTTTGTGCTGAAGATTATTTTGTTAACCAAAAGTATAAACATCTTTCCTAAGAGACATTGGGGAAGCTTTAAGACCTTTCACACAGCATCTATTCATTTTTATATTAGCGCTTTCGAAGAAATATTTGTCTGTGCAAAAGGAATTCACAGTGCAAGCTCAGAATGAAGAACTGCACACTCAGGAATGAGGCACTATAAAAAAAATCTATATTTTTTTGCGGTAAACATATCACCTTAAGAACAAAACCTTCACTTGCTGCCAAATGTATATCACCCACAGACAGGTGCCAATGTAATGAGATAATCAATGTTATTCTGACTTAACCTGTCACTGCTTAGTTATAATGTAAGTGTAAACACACCCACACACCATTAAAACATTTAGGTTTATTTAATCCAGAGGATGTAAATTCTCATTCCATGAAATTAAATCCTTATACCTCATCAATTTATTTAACTAACCTATCATTTTAGCACTTTGAGATTTGATCCAAATGTAAAGTGCGTTATAAATTAGATGTATTATTATTATTTATTATGAAAGACAGTGAATAAGTGGCCGGGGTTTTGTTTTCACTGCTATTATGCTGACCTAGGGATGGCCAATAGGAAACATCCACCCTCTTAAATTGACAGTTAAATTAATATTTGCTAATTTTAGGATTTTATTCCAACTTCTCTGCCATTTCTTTAATTATCCCATAATAGCAAACTAAGCAAATAGGTAAGAGCCTTCCATTGGATAATTATTGAAGTAATATTTCTTCAGCCAACAACAACTTATTTAATCCTAAGTGATGCAATGAGTGGCTTCTCATCTCTTAAAGAACCATGTTAGAAGATATGTCCCCTGGTCAAGGAAAATACGTTTTAAGACAAAGACAAATTAGTGGCCTGCATCAAGCAAAGAAAAAAAATAAGGGTATTACTGAAACTACTTAAATTGGCTTAAGAGCTGTCAAACGCATTATTAAAACCTGGACTCACACTTGGAAAGAGTTGTTAGGGAAGCATGAGACATGATTTTCATACATGGATTGGCCACTAGAGTCGGGACCTTTATCTCAATGAGAAACTTTGGGATGTGCTGGAGGAGTATTTACGCAGTGCTCCGACTCCCAATTAAATAATATAAGATCTTGGCGAATAATCAATGCAGCCGTGGGCATAAATAAATTTGACATTATCAAAACAATGCCACGGCGTTTAGAGTGTGTGAATATTTTTCAGATGGGCATATACTGGAGTCCAAACACTGACCTTCGCCTGCAGCTCGTCCCTCTCCTTGTTTCTCTGGTCCAGTTCACAAAGCAGACTGTCGACTTGGAGAGCAATCTCGTCCATGTCTCCTCTGCTGGAAGCACCAGGCTTGGTTTCGGATGACGTCCTTAAAGATTCTTTGTCACTAATTAATTCGTCAACTTTCTGTTTGGCCTTCTCAAACAAAGTTTTGTAGTCCTTGTATTCCTCAGCTTCCTCTGTCTGGGTGGCCTGGTGAGAATACTCCTGCTTTACAGTGATCTCAGACAGCCCCTGCAGTCTGCTCTGCACATCTTTCAGTTCCAAGTTAAGTGTGAGGATTTCGTTCTTTTTCAAAGGGACGCCTTCCTGAAGTGTAGCCTGCATGACCCTTACAAAGTCCTCTAGCTGGTTCTGTGTCTTTATCACACGGGGGTGATTAAGCTGAGAGTACTTATTATTGTCATCTTGAGAAGAAGGTCCAGCATGGTTTTGACTACTGCTCTCTTCCTTGATCACTCTATGCTCAGAGGAGATATTTATAGCAACATCTGAGCTCTTTTTACAACTCTGCCCAGCTTTCTCCACTTCAGGTTGATTTTGGTCCTCCTTTTCCTGCTTCACTTTATGTACTTGTGTCTGGGTGGTGGTGCTGCTCATCTCTGGACATGGTGTTACGGGGCGGCTGATTCCCTCAGCAGCAGAGCGCGCCCCTGCAACATTCATCTTCAAAGTGGCGCCGACAGCAGCAGCATCACTGCACTGCAACTCCTTGCTGACGTCACTTTGTTCCACCTTCATTTTAGTCAAGTTAACGTTTGGCTTAGGGGTGCTGGCAGTCTCCAAGATGTAAATTTCATCATCAGTATTTTCATCATCATCGTCATCATCAAGCTCAACTGTCACTGATGGGGGGCTCATATTCACGGGTGTGGATGAATTTTGGTTGCTCAAATGGGAACCATTAAGTTTAGGTCTTTTTGGAGTTCCTTGTGGAGTTTCAGGATGCGTTCTTTTCCCCCTGCGGTGCACACAAACCACAGTTAATATGTTGATTCGCAATATTCAACAATAGTAAATCTATCTCAAAAAATGGCACCAAATACCTCAGAGGGGCTTCTGACAGTGAGCATACACTAGAAATAATTGGAAGACCACTGTTACTGGAGGGGCTGCAAGCTAGAGAGAAATAAAAATGTCTTTTAATCTCCTAATTTCATCTCTTTCACTCACAGAGAGGAAGTTTTCTTACCAGCTGGTGATATGGTTAAGGATTCAGCCCTTGCAGCTGACTCCGTGTTAGAAGAACTCCTTGGAGTGGTGGGGGTGGAAGGACAATGAGCAGGCTATCAACAAAAACAAAACATATATTTTTTCCTTTCGAAATGATTAATATTCTTAAACCACACATGGCTTTTGCAATACATTAACCAACACATATATTAACCAAAAAAACGCCATTGTTTTCACTGTCTTGGTGTCAAAATGGAAATCTACCTTTTGAGGAAGAGGTTGCTTAAGGGATTCATTTATTCTGTAGAACTCAACCATACGATCTTCTTGCCGGCGCCTTCGATCCTCCTCATCCTCCAAAACAAACAAACAAAAAAAATAAAAATAAACAATTGGAAGGGTCTTACACAACGATCACGGGCCGGCAGAAAATGGCACAGAATGTGTCTGTACCTTTTGACTTTTTTCTTTATTTTTTTTTTCCTGCCTCTCTCTGTAAAATTAGATCACACAAAGGAGATGGGGTAAGAAACTTCATTCATACTGGTCAATTTACATTAATCCAAACATTCACTTTAGTTTTTGGACAAATGTTCCTGGGTTTTAATTGAAACGGGACTTACTGTTGTTTATAGGTTTTGCGATATGAAGGTCGCTCATCATCAGAGTCCTCAGGCTCCTCTTGTACCTTGCAGCTCCTGAGAGAACGCATTAGACAGACATGGAAAACATCAGCAAATATCTGATTTCCAGCAATGGTTTGGTTTGACTGCTGTTAGAATGGCATGGCCAGGTCATTAGTCCAGTATCTCCTCATAACTGCAGTTATGAACAGCAAGTTATAAATATGTTTGGCATGAGGACCTGGTCCCAGTCTGAGTAAAGCTGCAAAACAACCTGTATTTAAATTGGTATGTTAGATTACCTCCGCAGTAGAAAACTAGCAACTTGGGCATTACTCTGAAATCCTTTTTCCATCATAAGCTTTTTCCATTTCATGAAGGCCACGCCAATGTTTATTCTTGTTTTCTGTCGTCTCCTATCTCGCCTTCGCCTGGCCTCTACAAGTGTTCGCTTTTTAGACGAGGAGTCAGTTACTTTCCCCTTTATTGAATAATAGGAATGATCCTCCATTTGTTAAGAAATGGCATGTAAGACTTCTCACAACACAAAATATTTAACCAGTATCAACTTATAGGTCGTCCACTTATGTCTATGACTTTAGGGAAATGCAGTTCTACTTCTTCAGTTCTGCCACTTCAACCTACAAACGCCAGTTTGCGGTTAGTCGTTCTGTACGAACATGGTGGACCCCGTGGTGGTGGACCCGCTCCTTCTGGAGACTGAAAAGCTCATTCTAAGGAGCTAACGTAAACAAACACAAGTCCCCTTTTCCACAGCCTTTTTTGCCTCTGGTCGGTGCGCCTTTAATCTTCCCCTCCGTGTTGCCTAAACACAGTGGAGGTGGAGTTTAGGGGTCCGAGTTGTCCCGCGCCAAGGTACACGGAATGCGCAGGCGTAGTTTGACGTATTACATGTGCGACTTACAACCGGAAGTATAAAATAAGCTACTAGATACTAGCATCGCTCTTAATGAGGTAGAAAAACAACCGAAAACGTCTTCACACTGAAGAGACAGCGGTGGCGACATAGACTAAAGAAGATAGCGAGCTCAGTCGTTATGCATCAGCGAGGCAAATTTAACGCTCACAACTTTAATCTATTTCTTAGAAATCGTTAATCGGCGCATATATAAAACATGACGTCAAGGCCACGCGTCTTCTGCTCAATCAAAACATGACACGGATGTTTTGGTTTGAATAGAGAGAAAAAAGAAGTCCCAGAGAGGGGTTTTCATTAGGGCGCTCTTGCGTGAAGGAATTGGTTAACTATCCGTAATTTCTGATCATCATAACCCAATATTCCTGCACCACTATTAAACACTGGCATACTTAATCCGATTTATTATATTAGTCTTTTGGTAGACTTCTTTCACTTTCACTTCATTTCAGGTTTGTCCATTCAATATTTTGTGTACATGTCGTATATGTATGGTACTGTAAAAATATATTTTCTCTATGAGATTAATAGAGTATTATTTAATTCCAAGACTTCCCCCTAAATCCTAAATATCAAGACCTCCCCAGGTTTTCTTCCCTCTATTCTCTGCTCTCACAACTGATCCCAATGCCTTCCACGGACATCATAGTCCACAGACACTCCTACCTGACCTTTATGTCAGCCTGTCCATCACCACAGCAAACAAGACGATATGCTGAACACAAAACTGTGCTACCCACTGCGCCAGCCTTAATTTTATTCATACTTAAAATTAGACCATATTCAAAGTTTTTTCAGATTTGCACAAACTGTTTCATAGTCTAAGCAGGTGTTTCAAAAATTCTGTATTTAATAGTTAATCCGCCTTACAGTTCAAGACTCCAACTTTTTTTTTATAAATAATAAATGTTCAAATATCCTTTTAATTACTGATGTTGATAGTTCTAGTTCTTTAATCTTTTCATAGTTTGCGAAAAAAATCATACTCAGATGTGCTCCTGAAAAATGATTCAATATTTACATTTCAACAGTGATTCTAGACAAAAAATAATCTACATAAGAATATAGAAATAAAATTACATTTTATTTTTAAATTCATCGTTAGGAATAGCTTTATTCTATTTAACCGCATCAGATTATGATTATTGTTACATGCTTTTCAAGGATGCTCTGGTTACCTGAACTGAGGATCCGGGTTCATGCGGCAGTACCATTTATCCGGCAGCTTGCTGCAGTCAATCCCATCAGGGAGTTTCCGCCATTTCCTACAGATATCACACTGAGTCCAGTTTTGATCTGCCCGCTTCCTATAAACGTAAGAGACAAGTATCAGATCATATAGGCAACATGGTGAGAAAGAGCATATGTAGAATACATGCCAGTTAATGTAAAATGAACTAACATTGTATCTTCGACTGGAAGGCTGTTGGGATCCTCAATGTTTCTCTTGTGGTGGATTTCCTGCCAATATTCCTCCAGTTTGATCCCCAGAATGGTCATAGTTTTCCTGTACAAAGGCGTTAAGAATGTTTGCATTGCTGGCCATTTGTTGATAAATAAGTAAAATAGTTTCCACGAAAATAGTCAAAATTTAAAAACCTGTTTTGTGTGAAAAATTAAATAATAATCAAGACCAATTTCTGTGCCATTACCTGTACTTATCTGACTCAAGAAAGCTCTGTTTGCTGTGTGTAGGATCCAGAAAGTTACACTCCATGACCCCGATGACCCCTACACCTCTGTTGTTGGCCTGGAAGGCAAAGATTAAGTTGAACATTGAATGAAAACAACAGAAAAACAGACCCAAGAACAGCAGAAACTCACCTTAAGCTGGCATCCAACTCGTTCGTAAGCTTTGATGAGGCGATTCTTGTGATACATCATGACGCCATATTGGTCTTTACTTTTGGTGTTATAACCAAAAGTGATAGGGATGCGTTTATTCTGCTGTACCCTTTAAGGAAATCTCAAACAAGAGCAGATATAGAAACCCTTCAGTAAATGTAAATGTTTTAAGATTAAATACATGAAGATATATTTGGTAAACCCCCCACACAAAACAAATGAAGATTAAGCTCAACATGAAAGGATACCAGGAAGTTTGGCTTGTAGTGGTCCTTTCTAGTGTAGGCAAGACTCTTAGCAATGAGCTGAGATTTCGCCATTTGACCACGTATGATGATCTGCATCCGAGGCTTCAGGTAGAGAATGCTGCAATACGCCTACCACAAATAAAAAGACAAGTGAATATTTACATGAATATCTAATACAAGAATATCATTTAAAAATAGATGCACATTCAGCACATACCTCTATAGACCGCTGTAATACAATAAAGGGTTAACCATAATTTACAGGACAGAACATATATTCAAATTTAGTGGATGAAAATGTTTTTTTGGATAGAGCGTTGTTGTATGCAGCTCCAAATGTGCCTTCCCTCTGAGGCCCCACGTTTTGTTTAGTTCTGTTACATAATCTAACCGAGAACCTGAAATATGCTTGTCTAGGCTCAAATGAGAAGCAGGAGGGCTTCAATGAATGATACACATCCAGTGGTTATAGACGGTTTACCTCAACTATCTCAACTCTAATTTATTCATGAGAACATTTAAAAAACAACAGAGTTGTCCTAAGTGCTTTCCAGTCAATAAATAGTATAGACACATGATAAAAAAAAACTACAAGGTTTACATTGAAGGAAAGCAATAAGACCACAAGAAATAAATGTCAAACACTCATCCTGGGTTAAAAGTCAAGGAATAAAAATGAGTGTCATGGTGTGATATAAAACAGGCAGCGTGGGGGCCGACCTGGCCAAACTTATTCCACAGTTTGGGGGCTGAAACTGAGATTTGATCCAAATGTAAAGTGCATCATAAATTAAATGTATTATTATATTTATTATTATTAAAGCTCGGTAGCCCCTCGTTTTCAGGTCGTCTTAGAGGCGACCAGAAATAGTCGGTCAACTGACCTTACTGCCCTTGAAGGAGTATATGTCTGAAAGAGGTCAGGAATGTAGGGTGCTGCTGATCCGTTAAAGACATGAAAACTAACAATGAGATCTTAAAACGAATCCTAAAACAAACTGGTAGCCAGTGTAAGGAGGCTAAAATGCGGAAGAACAGGGGGGCCCTCGCGTGCATAAGTGTTAAAAGCCGAGTGGCGGCATTTTGGACAAACTGCAGATGTGAGTGGGAGAAGAATGGAACCTTGGGGGACTCCACATGACAGAAGGTCAATGCACGGAACATAGTCACGGCATAGTCTAGGCTAACTGAAAAGCTTCTCTCTGACAGGTAAGACCTGAAACACTGTAAGGCTGGTCCTCTAATACCCACACAGGATTCCAGGCGATAGATAAGAATGCTGTGGTCCACTGTGTCAACAGCAGCTGTTAGATCTAAAAGCAATCAATTGCAGAATCACCAGACACTGCGGTAAATAAAAGATCATAAGAAAACTCTAAAAGTGCAGATTCAGTGCTGTGCAGGCTTAAAAACCAGACCGGAAGTCCTCAATTTTTCCACATTTAAAGAAACCCTTTAAATCAAAATTTAAAAAGGGAGAGCAGGATTATTTGATTCTGAGTGATTATGTTCAGATATGGCTTAAAAATGCCAAAATAGTAAGTTAAAGACATGCGCTGCTTCTTACCCGCAGTGAGTAAACACTTTCGGGGATGTATGATAAGACTCCTGGTTTTTTTGATGACTTATTCATTGCCTCATAAATGTCAGATGGAATTCGGATATCATAACGGTCCTTCTCAAAATCAAACTCTGTTGTTCCAGTGGACGTTCTATAAAAACAAGAAAAAACCATCATTGCTGGGGCGAACAGAATAAGAAGAAAAGCACATATAATTGTACATGTGGGCTAAAGACAGACCTGCGGAGATTCCAGATGATTATCCTTGTGCCAGTTCTTCCTGTGGACGAGGAATTAATGGCATTGGTCTCCACGAGAAGTTCTTCCTGTGTCTTGAAAGGGGAATAACAAAGGATATCCCGCAGACTGGCTTTGTGCTCCTCTTTCACACTGAGTAAAGTTTAAGTTAAGGAAAACTTGGATTTAAAAATATTGAAGATGAGGATAAATGGATGCAAGACAGTGAAATTTGGACACGGAAAAATAAAAGCAATATAACTGTCTTCCAGATAATCGGAATTATCTGGAAGACAAAACTTTGGATTCAGACGGCAGGCTGCAAAGCTTTTCAGTCAAATTCCACGTCGTATGAGTTTGTCGATTCTCAAGCATCCTTCAGTTAAAACTTTCATAAAATTAATAACAGCACCAGGATTAGAAAATAAGAGACAAACAGAGAAAACGTCTAAAATCATCTATTTGTGCATGTTATCTGAGAACTAACAGATACATACCAAATGGAGCAGTACGACTGGAAATCATTGGGGGCAGTGCAGCTTTAATTCAAGGGCGAGACAAACTGTGTCAGATGGAAAAAGTAAAAACAATTTCTTCTCCTCCCATATATCGCAATGTATTGAATGGCCTCGAAGACCACCACTTTGCTGCTTTTTATACATTTGTGTCACCTTAATTTTTTTTGGTTTTCTTTGCTGTTGTTTACGCGTATGTAGCGTTTATGTAGGCGCTAACGGATAAAAGGTCTGAACATAATTAGACGAGAGTACAAATGAGCATAAAAGTTTTGAGTGTACATGAGATTTCTTGACGGCTTCATTTCCATCTTCTTATACAAATTTATTACATGAAATTTGATGAAGGCCAAAAAATCGACTCTCTCAGCTCAGTGGACAAAGGATATGCTTGTTTGTTGATACCCGTTGAAAGCCGACAATAGGTACCATTATTTGCTTGGCTTCAATCTTCTCCAGGTAGGTCTGGGACAGCATCCCAACACATGAGCCATTCTCCGACTTTGAGAAGACAATGGCGTCTTTACCGAGACGCATGGATCCAGACTTGAAGCCGTTGCCGTAGATACCAATTGGCTCTTGACCATTAAAAGCAATCTTGTCACTATAGCCAAAGCTTGAGGGGAAAGATGATACATTGCTTGAGAAGGAAATCATGCTTGATGAATGAATGCAGCTGAACAAGTATCAAAATGCAAAATAATAAAATGAAAAGCAGCAGTGTCTGTACCTGAGCATCTTATGCATTGTTTCATGGTCCAGTCCATTTCCATCATCCATAAAGCTGAGACAATCTTGTCCTTTGACCACAGTCTTATCAATCCAGAAATGCTTGGCTCTGACATCTGGATCGCAGGCATTGTCTGTGACAAGAAACGTTTTTATGAGGACCTTCAGTTAACATGAAAAGCTCACTATCCAGCATTTAAATTTGCACAGAAAAGTGATGTAGAGTTACACGGAGGACCAGATTGTTCAGGCGCTTGGCCGAAGTATAAAATCAACTCATAAGTGTGTAATATTACTAACTTGATGAAAATTTAAACACCACCTTCATTTGAGGGAACATAAAACAAATTAAGTAATTAATAATACATGATCATCTGTGTCAGTCTTTAAGGACAAACACAGATAACCTCATATGTATAAATGAGCACATTTATGTATTATGTATGGCAATAACTGTAATAACAGATTAATAAGAGCGTATGATTACGATACTAATCAAAAAAAATGAACAAAAGACCTTAACTCTGGTGACACTGATGTGACATTCAGTCATCATTTACACATCAAAATGATCAAACTTTAAGGAAATTATTTTATGGATCAACTCAAGTTCATTTTGACTACTTGTTGTAGCATCACTATGGAAAGTTGACAGTCCCCGGTGACCAATCCTTTTTTACAGGCCTGTCTGCATGAAGAGTTGTAATACACTGCTCAAGAAAAATTATAATCATGAAAGTATAATTCCAAGTTAGTTTTGGGTTATGGATCTGTCCAGTTAGTAAGTTATTGTGACTCAATATCATTTGCTTTAGTGCAAATGAAAGCGCAACTGGTGGGCAGAAGAACCAAAAGCATGACAACCCCCATAAAAGGGAACGGTTTTGCAGGTGGTGGTCACCGACCATTTGTCTCTCCTCATTGTAGCTGACGGATTTTTGACATTAAACAGCAATAGTATTTACAGTGCATGTTGTTTATATATATAGATTTTTAGTTTGTATCCGCATGATGAATACTGTGTGGTGAAAAGGAAGACTGTCTCGTGAACCAAGAAAGGCAACGTAGCAAAGGGTCGTCAGTGTGTCACTGTTGTGCAAATGTATAACGAAGGCTCAAGTGAAAACATCAGAAGAGAGAAGGTCACCTCCCTGCTGGGTCAAACAAAGACACAAATTACTTTTACTTTTGGAATCACATCACTCACCCACTCCACCCTTCAAGTCCAGATAATGGTCCCTACCCTAAACCCCCAAAGACTTATTTAATATAATTTTTGAAGATGTTAACCTACACAGATAGAGCACGCTGCCCATATCACTGTTTTTGGAACCCTTAAGAATATGAAAGCATTGAAGAAGCAGCACTGGAATTTGTTGGTTACAGCGTCGACATTATTCAAAGTGGATTTAATGGAGTCACACAGTCACCATTATTGTTGATAAAGTTTTTCACTGTCATCTTGTAGATCTATAGATGCCAAGGTGAAGGAATAATGCGCACAAATGGGCATTGGCAAATGAATTTTAAACTAGCCTTTTTGTCTATTTACCAACATGTCCAATCGCGGGCTTATTTCAACCTATCCGATCAAAGAATACAACCATAATGTTTCTGTGCACTTCGTGCAATACTATTAATCAATCATCAATAATCATTAATGTCAAACCTTATTACTAGCATGCAATAAGTGTTAACTTGCAGTGAAAACAAAAGATTGGCAATATGACTCACCGATGAGCTCGGCTATGGCGCCGAAGGGCCAGGTGTGGCTCGTGGAATTTGAATGAAGATACTTGGGACAAAGCTGCAAGTAGAGTGAATTTAGAATGACTACTTTAACAGAGGTATCTTTTTTTTCTAGAGTGCATCAAAACTTTGAACTGCTCCAACTAAAGAAAAACATTAATATAGTTAAGGTTTTAAGGTTTGTCTTAGCATACAGACTATTTAACAGATTTGTACACAGTATATCAATTAGAGGGATTTCAAATTGCTCCAAAACTTTTTGGGGGCAAATTTGAGGAAACTCATTTTCTGGATTGGTGTGCTGAAGGTGGGGCAGTCCACCAGACAAGTCATAATTTTTTTGTAAAACATGAACTGTAGACGGCATAGATGGCCTCAGCACTTCAGAAACACAGGGTTTCAGCAGATTCCAATAAGTTAAATTGAAGACTTTTAAAAACTGTTTTCAGATCATTTTCCATGAAATGTAAGACCTATTTCTTCTCCATGCTGGCAAACAAGTATATTCAAGTATGACGGAATATTGGAGTCCCAATTTCTTATATACAAATATTGTCATGTTTCTGTTCTCTAACTGCGTTATTTTGTAGTTTAAGGTTGTTACCAGTTTATTTTGAAGGTTTAGTTCCCTTTATCCTACTTGATAAAAGGAAGTTTTCAACAGCCCCTGGCCCTCACCTGCACCCTCCAGGATCCCCTTGCCTTCAGGGAAGCATTTTCCGCCATGTAAGTCGAGGTAAAAACAACAACTTTTTAATCAAGGGCTCCTCGATACATATGTAAGACACTTAACAGGCACTGGCTGTTGTGATTCAATATATGCCTCTTTTTCCTTCACTATGCTGTTCCAGCTTAGTTTTTATCAGTGTACGCAGTCAATGGCATCTTAAAGAAGAGTTAAAGTTGAGCCCTAACCTAAATCACTGGGATTGTTGAAGAGAGTAAGTTTGACAGCATGGCCGTACTACATGGCCATACAGCAGGAACCTTCTGAAGCAGATGACATCATCTGGAGTTTGACCCAATCCATGAGGAGGATTACTGCTGAAACCAAATTCTGATGGCGGGACACACACTGAATTTATGATAAATGTATTTATATTCAAAATGTAATAGTGGTTAAGTTTATAGTTTTTGGTTTTTAATAAGATTTATTTGCGGTCTATTTCTTTATATTACTGATTGTCTTATATAACCATAACAGCAATGCGTGTTGTTATTTTCAAAGGGAGCAAATTTGAAAATTAACATAGAGGCGCGACGTGTCCTATACCCGGGGATCAATATATAATTATATGGGATGAAGCCTATTTTATCCTTTGAGTCCTTTCACCCAATGTCTAAATGTCTAGTTAAGAAACACATCGTATTTTAAGGCTCCTCTGATAGCCGACATAAAATAGCATCCTTCCCTTTCATCTATACCTCATTAATAACACGATCACTCAATGTATTTACCCCATTTACTGTATTTATACATTGTCAGTAATAAACACTAGTTGACCTAACAGTATATTATTCAATATGGCTAAAATAATAGAGTACAATTAACTTACAGCACTCAACAGGACACCGCGGTCCACTCTGTCTGTCATCTTGCCTTAAACACGGAAGGCGGAAGAGGAAGTGAGGACTAGATAGAAAAATGCCACTTCAGAGCAGGCTACGCAAAAAATGGGCAACACTGCCAAACATTTAAAAAATTGAGATTACTCCAGCAAATTCTTCATTTACAAGAATAAGGATAGTATATATTAATACATATTGCAGCTTTATTCTCCAGTATCGGTACGCACGATGCTACCGTTATACATACATTTGACTTATTCTACATATTTACGAGGAACTCTAGTAACGTTGTTCACCATTAATTTGAACTTTGCAAGATGCCAAAAATCAGAACATGGGTTTTTCCGCAACATGTGCGCGGAAAAACGCACGTTCTCAACCTCTCATGCGTCAATTCTCCTTATATTGTGTAAAAAAATTTTCCTCAATGTATTACTCATGATTATCAGTTATTTTGCCGCTATTATTAAATAAATATATAAATTATGTTGTGTAAAAGAAAATTCCATGGTCAGCACCATGGACAATATATAACCGGAAGTGATCAACTTCCGGGTTCATAATGTGAAAGTACCAGCGCTATATCATAGCAGATATGCTTTGTTTACACTAGTTCTGATTTTTATAAAACCTATTTTTTCCTTGAAATCTTTTGATCTGACCTATATATGATACCAGTGTGAACAGATGTTTACCATGATCCTAGCTTTACAACAGCAGAAATTGTCATTGCTACCCCTCTTCATAATCACAACTAATAAACTACTAAATTGGCATTCATTTCTTTCCTTTTTTGCTGTGCTGACAGAGCAGTGACGTGTCATCTTGTTAATCTTAGGGCAAGACGTAAGTTCATTTCATCATTTTGCAACCACGTCTCCTAGTTGTTGTTGCGATCATCTATATTAGACTGGACCATCTTTGCTGTCTCCGACATCAACGTGAGTTGTTCATGGGGGAAAAGTCAAATTGATTCTGATCAAAAAGTTCACACTGCTGTCACTTCAGCAGTAACTGAAGTTGGTCTGGAGGGGGCTAAAAACATTTGTAGTCGGGGGAATTGAAGTTATGAACTAAGATAGATAGGTTTATGGATATATGTTCACTATCCATAAAGGATAAGTTTGTTGAGGGTCTTTTTCTCTACTTCTGAAATAAAGGAGTAAAGCTCTGTGCATATGTTAGGAGCTCCTCTCAATAGTTATTTTGTACATTATAAGAAGGTGTGGATAATGAATGACTGCATCCCTGTACATACATTTTGTATATTTCAATTTCTCTTATACCATTTTTTTCTCCTATGCTACAATTTGTATAATCCACGGTACAGGATTTTTAAAATTTGATTTTTCAAATAAAGTACTTCGCAAAGATAATGATAAAAAGGGCTGCATTCTAACATGTATGTTGACAGCCCTTTTTTTTTTTTTTATCATTATGGTGTTTCTGTTGACAGATTTCAGCAAGCAATATTAGTCTGCACAATGAAAAGAATCATATATATAAAAAAGACCAGACAAAAAAAGATATTCTTTGTTTGAATCAGCCTGGCTTTTTATACAGTATATGGTAATTGTTTCATCATTGTACATAGCAGCTGACCTGCTGCAGGCTGTCATCCAAATTCCTTCCCTGCAGCACTCACCTTCCAGCCCTAAAATGTTGTGGAAAAACTGAGAACAACCTTTTAAGAAACAGACATGTTTCCGACTGGTGTTACTGAAACATGGACAAATAATGTGAAGATGTTTACAGTTACGTGGCATAATTCGCCAAACACTGATTCACCTGTTTGGAAATGGTTATCGGATTTATGTTGCAGAGTCGGTTGAAACTTTAACGCCGCAATTTTTTAAACCGTTTTGCAGCCCAACGGAAATGCAGAGAAAAATAAATAAAAACATTGTTCAAGCATATTTAGTTTAATGGGTCTTCATGTTAATTCAAAACTTGCAATGGTCCTTTGAACACCCAACATAAATTACTAAAAAATTCTTCATTGTGGACATAAACACAGAAATGTAAAAACTATAAATGAACATCTACAACAAAAGGCGGACTTCCCTTAAATACCAGAAATGGAATGCAGGTTTTAGCGAGTTACAACCATTAAGTCAAAAGAATTTCTTAATTCAATAATTACATTCAGGAACTTACTTGTAAGACTCCTAAGTAAAGCTTTTGCGGTTCCACATTGAGATATTCAGCAACAATCAAAGACAAAAGGAATTACAATGACAGACATTTTTCACATTCTTAGTCAGAAAGAAATATGTGGATACAAGAGCGTGGCAGAAAGTGCAATTAACCAGAGTTTATGAATAAGTCAAAAGAACACAATACTTGATAAGCTTCTTCACAATGAATCTGATGATGTCCAGCGGTTTATCAACCCTACTGTTATGTCAAATGGTACTAATTGGTTAATATCTGAAGTTCGTTTACATTTGAGAGAGGCTATTACTCCTGGAGAGAGAAGGAGAGATGAATATGTATACAAGCATTGTGCATGTTTTTTCAAATATCTAAAAGCCCGCAGAAACAACAACAAAGTCCATTGGCTTTTCCAATCCACATTCAGTGTGAGATAACCTCAGAGATATATAAACTTATTTGGAGCTCAGACAAGTTAAGACAATAAAAAATAGGATTCAAAATATTTCCTTTTCCTTCAAGTTCACAGTAAAATATTATCACCATTTGTGCCTCTTAAACATCCCATTAAAATGACTGCAGGTCAAAAAACTTGCGAAGAGCATTTAGCTCAGGGAAGCTTCATGCTAGAATTCTAGTTCTCCATGGGGTCCAGGAATTCCTCCTCAGTGATGTGCTCTAGCCTCTGCAGGACTGTTATGGAATTGGCTGCTGGGTAGTCTACAACTGTAGAGTGTGGAATAGGATGGCTGTAAGGTGGAGGACCCTGGAAGGAACAGCAAAGGGTGCGGAAGAAAGGTAATAGTTGGGTGATAGATGACAGGGAGTGCTGACTGAGGAGGGGGAACTCCAGAATCTCTGTGGAAGATTCCTCACTCAATCCATTTAGTACCTGAAATAACAAGACATGAGATTATCATCAGTATTGGATATTGTAATTTCACAAAATAACACTTAAATTGTAATTTTATGATCACTTGTAGGAGACAATTAAATGCAGAAACTGGGGCTTTAAGGACAGAAGAGCTGTAAAGGTTGAGACGCACACATTCTTTCTTTCCCCTCCACAATTGTCATTAGTCACTGTTCATAATTGTTAGTTTTAGCCGTCATGTATGGTCTATTGTTTGTTTCTATACTTGAATTACGCTTGTATTTTGTGCTCAGCATATTGTATTATATGTTTTCATTTTGTTTTATGTGCTTTAGAGTATTGTATTATGTGTTTTAAAAATCCGAAATATTTTTTATTCAGCAAAAGCCAAACCAGAGACTAAGACTGCAAACTTAGCAATGGTAAAAAGTTCTATATACAGTGTTTCAGGTTCATTTTACTCAAAAGTGACAAATTCCTACGTTTATCGTTCATGTCAAGTAAACTAATAAAAGTAATAAAATGCATAAGA